>VWZF01003891.1:2647737-2752357 GCA_013396755.1 Sclerurus mexicanus | reverse complement strand
CCCCAGCCCCGCTGCCCCAGCGCCAGAGCCGGGCGGGCCCCGCGCCGCCTGCCCGGGCAGCCCGTCCTCCTGCCCGGCCGCCCGAAGGGTGCCATTCTTTGTCTAATACCTGATCTGAATATGGCCTGTCTCCGCCTGAGGCCGTTCCCCCTGGTCCTCCCCCGCAGGAGCGGCCGGGCCGCCGCCCCACCACAGCCTGCTCTCGGGGGGATGGCGGCGAGGGGCGCCCGGAGCTCCCCAGGGCCGGGCCAGCCCCGCTCCCTCTGCTCGGCCTCACACAGTGTTCCCACACACCGGGCTGGTGAGTCTCCACACTGCGGCCCGGCAGGCCGGGCTGTGGGACGGGCTCCGCGAAGGGCTCCCACAAAAGGTTTCCACCAAGGGCTCCCCACCCCATGAGGGGCTCCCCTCATGAGGGGCTGCCATGAAGGGTTTTCCACAAAGGGTTTTCCATGAAGGGCTCCCATGAAGGGTTTTCCATGAAGGCCTCCCACAAAGGGCTCCCACAAAAGGTTTCCACCAAGGGCTCCCGCCATGAGGGGCTCCCATGAGGGGCTCCCATGAGGGGTTTTCCATGAGGGGTTTTCCATGAAGGGCTCCATGAAAGTCTCCCATGAGGGGCTCCCATGAAGGGCCACGCTCCTTCCCCTCAGCCCTGTGAGGGAACAGCCACCCCTTCACGGGGACTGATCCACACCAGCCTCAGCCGGTCATCATTTAATGGAAAATTAATGGTTTATTTAAGCTTTGGAACTAGTAAGTGTAGTGCAGCATCAGTTTCTATTGTCTTTGTGCATCAACTGCCGTAGAGGAGATGATAAAGTACTGCCAAACATATCCTTAAAAGCTCAGAATCTTTTCTGAAAGAGGTGGAAGAGCAAGCACAGACACGAGGTTACTTTCACTGCTGGTAACTAATGGTCTGGATTGTCTGGCAAAGCAATGCCGGCCGTGGCATTGACCTTCTGTCAAGTGACCAGATGCAGGGGTAGCCTTTGGGCCAGGACTTTAATAAGATGCCCATGTCCCATTTAGATACTTGAATCTCTACAGAGATGCCTGTTTCACTTACATAACCATGGGTGTAGTCTCCACCTCCACTGTCACAAGTGTCCCAATCCACTTCAGTGAGAAGGGTCATGGCCTTTTGTACAAAAATCATGAATGCAATTACAACAGAGCTGACTGGTAAAAGCCATCCAGACCTGAAGAGAAGACCAGCAATCTTTTCTGTCATAATTTGAAAAGTTTTTGTCTTTGAGGAAGTTTTAATAGTGATTTTGTCGTTCATATTTAGTAAATGGTGCAGAGAACAAAGCAGGTTCATTCACATCAGTTTTTTATCTTTGTAAATGGGCTCCTTGCTCTGCACAGGCTTCTACGGGAAATTTCCAGTCTGCTGTGCAGAAAGTAGAAGGCTGTTAATCCTTCAATATTGCTCCAAAGCTTCACTTGCTTTGCCACCTTCATCTGTTCCCACCTAGTGCTTAACGGGCGCAAGGCTCTAGTGACCTCAGATCCTCACAACGTGCTAGAACAGGAGATAGTTTTCTCTTCCTTGAAAAAGAATGACAGGTTTATCAATAAGATTCTTCCTCAATATTCATAAATATGACATAAACAGAATTGACAATTTTCTGAATTTATACTATCATTTAAAGCATACCCTTTTGCTTTGATGGTTTCATATTACAAGCGCTCAACACAAAACCATTGCATGTGCTTCTGGACTTCATTGGGAATCATCTGCAGAAGAATTGTGGGGTCAGAACTGTTGGAGCTCTGCTGGAGTTGATTTTAAGTGTTGCTATTTATAGAGGTTCTTTGGTTTCTCTTCAGGGACTATACCACTGCCAGAGAAATTCATTATCAGATTAGGATTTGCCTGTAATTTGTTTTGTTAGAAATAAATTGTTTTCATTGTTGCAAATCCACATCACACTCTCTCCTTGTCTGCTAATGTGGTTATTTTAAATGTACTTATTTTTGGAGTTTCCTTCTGTCAGTTACACCCTGTGTCCTCTAAGTATGTTCTTTATATATCCATTACCTTTAAATTTTGAACAGTTACTGCCAATATTTGTTCCTTTAATTAGGGGCATCTGTTGTGCGACTTCCGAAATGGTGGCTAGTGAAACAAAATGTGCTTCCTCCATTCCCACTTGGAAAGACAATGAACATGCAACAGATGTATAGTACACATATAATATCTGTTCACTTTCCTGTTGTTTTGTGGCACTCAGTGCAAAATGTGTTCAGTAACCATCTTTGCACTCTAGAAAGTTTAGCATGGGAAGAGACTGGTCCTCACAGAACATTTTTCTGGAGGGTGTTTTAACTGTTCCTTAGAAATAGCTGTTCTGCAGCTCTGTAGGGGCATGATTAAGGGGGACAAAATGCTGCTGGTCTGTTCCAGGAGGTGTAAGTGACAACTTCACCTTTACTTACAGATTCCACAGGAGAGCACGTATACAGAGGAAAGAGGACCAAGCTGAAACTCTCCAACACCTTGAGCAGGTTTTATCTTTTCTTATTTCACCTGAAAGAAAGGAATGAGAAATTATTTGTCCAGCTCTGTGCACGAAGAGGAATGAAAGTATATGAAGAGTTTGTACAGGTCAAAGTTTAATTTTTATAAGTTTTGTAAAACCCACAGGGTAATACTAAAACAAGAATTGCTTCCTCTACCAGGGATGCTGAACATGCCCCAGAAGCTTTTCTTGCATTCTTCTGCTGTAGAACCCACCAGTTTCCCATAGCCTTCTGCTTAAAAAAGCATCTCTTGGGTTTTGTACTCAGATATTTGTAATTATGCATATGACTCGTGAAGCATAAAAGCACTTTTAAGATTAGTGTTAGAATGGACTCACTGTATATCTGAATAGTAGAGTCAATTCACTTCAGCATTAATACTAAAAATACCCACCTTATCTATTTAAAAGAAAATCCTCCGAAGATAGTTTTTATGTGACCGCATAATTGAATGATGAATTCTCTAATTCTGATTAGTGCTGTAAGTGGTACTTCATGATGACAGACTGTGAATCCAGAACAGGGAAAATGGATTGTTCAAAACTCATTTGAGCATAAGCTTAAATTTAGACTTCTGAAGGCTGTAGCCCTTTTTGGCATAGAACCCAATTGGGGACAAGAGGTGGTTCTGCTGGCATGCCTTGCCTTCTGTCCTGAAAGAGCAGCTTTTATGTGTAACTCCACAGATGATCATTAGAAAGGTGAAAACAGTGCTGTACATCATATTGACATAGAAAAGTAAAATCTATATTTGCTACAACACTAGGAGATAGCTGCAGCTATCTCCTTATCACTTCTACTGCTTCAAAAGAGGCAAAAAGATACATTAAATGTCTTTTGCTGTGTTGAAGCATCTTTGTGCCATGCTTTGGAGTCTAGTTTTGCACCTGAAGGCTGATGAACAATGTACAAAGCATTTCCTTTCTTCAGCAGTTATTTTTAAAGCTCCGTGCCAGAGTTATGAAGCCTACTGAGAAAAGACATCTGATGAGAGTGCCACCATCTCAGGCTCACTCCATGTGTCGGGGTGCATGCAGCTTCCCATCCTTCAGGTTATTACTTAGAATCCAACAGTTACTTTAAAACATGTCATTTTAAAGTAGACGCTATACAGGTTTTAGCAAAATCACATGCTTTGTAATTATGCTGTGGGCACAGTCTGTAGCAGACACGAGAGGTGATGGTTTGCTGGCTGAAAGATCTGTCAGTGTAATGAACTTCCCTTTGCAGGAACAGCCTTTGCTTGGCAGTACAGGTAACTCTGTTTTGCTGGAAAATAGTTTTCATGATGTACATTTGGAAAGCACATGTGGTAGAGCTGTTCAGCCTTTCCTTCAATTTAACTTTACCACAAAGAGATATACAATAAAGCTATTCCCTGTTCCAAGACTGGAGGCAAAGCCAAAAAGTTTTTATTTTAGTTCTTCCTCTTGTCCGTGGAAAAAATGCACATATTTTATATTCCTGTCAGTAGTGGCCCTTTCCGACTCTTGCTGAACCTAGCATGCTCCTATTTCCTTCTGCCATCAGTAGCAGCCCAGAATATGCTTTTACTTTGTCAAAGCAGTCTCCTTTTGTTAGGACAAACAGTCTGCAATCAGCTCCTGACTAGTTTCTTAGTATGAAACAGAAGGACTGCCAAAAATGGAAAATCAGATAAGCAAGAGCTTCATGTCCTTCATAGCCTGCAGATAGTCCAGAGGAGCAGGGACCAAAATTTAAAAATTGTTTTAAAGATAACATTGCTCACCATTAAATCTATGGTTTGGTTTGTGGTTTTCTTTTTTTTTTTTTTCTTTAATGGAGAAACATTTTGTGACAAATGGGGTGATAGAGCTACTTTCTGGAAGAGCTGTTTGGATGAACTACTATAGAATAGTATGGAAATACGGAAGGAAAAAGCACACTACCCTCCTTTTACCAGACAATATTAACATCATGTTGGGTTTATTGGGCTTGTAAAGTCAGTAAATGTGACCACACCTCCACACATCCCACTCTCCCCACCCCAAGTGGAAAGCAAAATCCATATTTTTGCAGTTTTGCTCCTTAGTCATTTGGGACTAACTTAATCTTTAGTTCCTTTCCCTTTAAAGCTTGCAGAGGCTTACTGTACTTGTGAGTGTCAGGCTTTCTCTTTCTGCTTCTCACTATAGAGATTTCCAAGGGAAACTTCTGGAATGACATCCTTGTTGTCTTCTTCCTGTACCCACCCTTTCCAGAAGAGAAGCAGGTGTATAGGTTTAAAAACGTATTCATCTGTTTAAATCAAGTAATTACAGTATTAACACAACCAAAATGGTTCGGCTGTAAATCTCTTCTGTTTTCATTCTCTCTGCTTTGTGGCTTTGAACATCTACCAGATTTTGAGCCCTCTCCTTGTTTACTGCTTCCCCTAATTGAGCCATATTTCTTATCTGGTCTTCAAGACACATTAAATGCGTTAGGTGGGGAAATCCAAAGGAAATCTCTTTAGATTGCTGATTCGAGTATTTAAAACACTTTTTTTAAATCTTTTCTGTACACAAGAGTACAATAAGCTGTTTGGTCCATTTGCTTCAAGGTGTACCTGAGCTACATTAACATAGAATTAGACATTCAGACTGGAGCAATATGGTTTTGAGACTGAGTAGTCAAATGTTTAGCAGCTTCTTGACAGTCTTATTAGACTTTATCACCATAGTTCTGCTTTTTACAGCAAATGCTTCCTGAAACAGTATAAGAGCAGTGACACAAATCATAGTGTACCCCAGTGCATTGCATTTATTGTGACAGATTGTGTTGCAGAAGAACATCTTTCCAGATGAAGCCTGGTTTGAACCTTCCCTGCTGTAGCCAAGAGAAAAAGAAATCCCTTGTTATCTCAACAGCTGTGCCAATTAGGCTGATTTGCTTTGAATTTGAGGAGCACTCCTGAAAATGAATCACAGCAAACAGTTCAAGCTGGAAGTGTCAAGCATTATGGAAACCAGAGAACACTGTATGGCTGACACCTCTAAGGGAGAGAAGTCTGATGGAAACATTTGCTACTGCACTTCATGATTAACTGCCTGGTGTTAGGAGAGAAGCTGAGGGAGACTTAGAGACAAAATGATTTTTTGAGTGATGTAAACAGGGAAGGCAGAAATAATCTGGAAAACTAAACCCAAACTGACAAATCAATTCAAACAGCTCCATTTAGTCTCTTGTTAACTCTGGTAATCAATTTTTTTCTGCAAGTTTCCTGGTAAATTTTTCCTGGACATTGTTGTTTACTCCTCTGGGAGTAAACACAACCTCTGAAACCCAGGACAGGAATATTGCATCAGAACAATCAGAACATTTAACAAAGGCAATACTGAGCACATGAAGTAGCTATTTTATCTACTAGTTGGAAAGACTTTACATATAGTAGTCTGATTATGAGTGATTGAGTTGCAATTAAGATCTTCAGATTAATTTCCTGAATAGCAGCAATTACTCTATACTAGAAGCTGAGCCATAAGATGTTCTGGTGTTGTTTGTTGCCTTCATTCTCCTTTAGATTCCTGCAATTTAATCTACCTGTAACTCTCCCCTCTTCCTTTTACTTCCATTGATTCAGGTGTCAAGTACAGTCATTTTTATTTCATCGGGATTAGGTGTACTCTCCCTCTGAAAATCTGTAGATGGACAAAACTTGGACAGATTCTGCTCTGCAGGAACTGCATTATGCTATGTTAAAATCCTGCGTTTCAGAGTATGTGCCTTGTGTTACATTTTAACTGTGAGTAGTATTCTGTGACCGGTTTAGAAGGGGTAACAGAGATGTGGAGGGTATAAATGGAAGTTTGTGGTGGTAGATGGTGCACTGGTCACTGTGTGAGGATCACATCTCCTGAAGAAGACCACAAAGCTGCAAGGACAACCGAGTTCAGGGTGTGAATCAAGTACTATGGCCACCAACATATGCAAATCCTCAGGGAAGAGAGCGCTTAAAGGCAAAGGAATTGGAGGTATTAACTTGGCATGGTAAGCAGTGCTCACAAAGTGTGCACTGGTGCTTGACTGTTTTGCAAGTAAAATTTCACATCCTTGTTTCATCCACTAAGATGCTTATTTGAGCAGTGCCAGCTCCTTCCGAAGTTCAGGGAGGGCAGAGTTATGAGTGCCTAGGATCCAGGCCTGTAAACCACGGGCAAGGATCAGAACAGCCTTTCCCTGGTGACCCGGCTGGTTTGTTCACTTGGCTTTTCAAGAATTCTGGTGTTCTAATTTTTTTCTTTTGAGAAACATGGGTTAGGCTGTACATGCCAAAAGTTCAGTGTAAATGGGATTTGTGTGATGTTTTTGCTTGGAATAGCTCCAGTTTAGAAACCCCTGGATTGCAGCAGAGTTTCTGCACTGCAGTTTAAGGGGCTGTCAGCATCAGGGGGGTTGTGGGCACTGCATTGGCAGCCTGGCAACCACGGCAGGGTAATGTGCTCAGAGCCACAGTGTGTGCAGCCCTGTCAGATAAGGGGACTCTGTTGCAGGATTACCCACCAGCCACTTAGTCACTAATGACAAGGTATCTTTCTTACAACACAAAGTGCCCTGCGGATTCCCCAGGGTGAGTGCACAAGGCTTCATAACAGCACTGCGTTTCTCTGTAAAATAAAATCTTATCCACCCTTCCTTCTGGTGAGGCCTCCAGTCAGCACTTATTCTGGAAACAGTCTTCTGGCATTGGGTACACATGTTTTAAACAGAAAAATCAACAAAATGTCTAGGTATTCAAACATGAAAGGTATTACTAAGGTGCAATTCAGACCTGTGAACAGTTACAACTATGAGCAGTTTAGCTTTATATAGTGTATGGCTTCCCTTGGAGCTTATTTCTTATCAGATGTCTGGGTAGGGATGTGACTAGAGTGATTATTTGTGTCTCACATCTCTATTTTGTATAGTAATAGGTTATTTCTGTTTGCTGGAGTGTGAGTGTGTAGCCAGCCAGAGTTCCTTTACTTTGCATTAGTTCTCATCTCTGCAGACCTGCAAAACTACTTTTGTTCCATTGTAGGCTGGTTGTGTTCCCTCATATAAGTTGGCTTTTTTCCTTGCAAACAATTTTACATGCGTTAGAAGGGTGAGAAAAGTGGAATCCTTGCCTGCACTGTTTTACAAGCAGTGATTGTCACACTTTCAGAAGATAATAGCACGACTGTGAAAGCTCTTCATGTGTTCTGGTAGAATACCTTTTCCTGCTGTATTAGATTACTATTGATCATATATACAGTTTTAGGGATTTGAATTTTTTCTTCTCCTTTCATCCAAACCTATGCTTTCACTTAAGCAGAACCAAATCTACATTTGTATTCTGACTACATAATGCCCAGCCTAATAAAAATAAGCACCACCACCTGTCACTGTCTACATAGCAGCAGCCAGTGACAGAAACTGGAGCCCACACTCATATGTGAGCTAAATTACTGTACTGAGCAGGAAAATCCATGACTGCAAGTCATGAGAGGGTCTTCCAGTGAAAACCACATTTAAGGTTAACCAGTATAGACCTGTTTTTTCCTTTTTTCTCTTCCTTTTTCCCTTTCCTTAGCAAGAACTTTTGCTGTGACTTTATGAGGCTAGTGATGGTGCTCATACAAATGGTAGAAAGGACTCAAAGCTTGTTTGATTGAACAGCAGTGGGTTTTTTACTCACTCAGTTTTGTATCTTCTAGGTCACTGCTTGTAGCCTGGTTTTGTTCAGGTAAAGATAATGTGACATGGTGCTTCTTCAGCTGGCATGTGCAATGCTCTACAGATGCAAACTGCAAGCTGAAACCTTGGAGTTATACTGGAGTAAAGGTACAGCAAAGAGATTCCTTAGCAGGAAGGAAGTGTCAGTTTTAAACACAGCCATCCTAACCTGGTGTACATAGAAACTTCTGAACAATTCAACTGTTTAAAGCCTTCAGGACATGAGAAGTAAGGATGGCAGAGTTTCCCCACATGCTGGATGCTCCCCTAAGTGCTGTCACTTTTGTTTCGTAGTCAAAGGCAGGAGGGAAACAAAGTGAGTATCACAGATTGTAGGATTATATACTATTATAGCTTGCAAAGACATAAAATAGATGCTACACAGTTCCAGTGATATTTATCACTTCTTCATATTTCTTTATAGCATGTTCATCAAATGGTGCGATTGAGGGGTTTTTGTTAAAATTAAGCTCTTTTGGACAAGAAGGCTTGATCCTATTCTGTTGCACTCTTTTCAGGGCAGATTAAACATACTCGTGTTCTAACTGTTGGGTTTTTTTCCCTCTTTAATTTCCCAGTAAGTTCTGAAGTGACTTAGTCATGCCAACGAACCTTAACTGTTTTCTTTCTTTGTAGATATTACATTTCCCCCTCCTCCCAGTGTTTGCTTCACCTTTCCCTTTCAATGTACAGAGAAAAGCCTATTTAAAAAAAGGGAAAGAGCTGTAATTAGGACACCAAATTACTAGATACATTTAGTAGCAGAATTAGAGATCAAGAACTTGGCACCTTAAATCCATCTTGGCTCAGCTTTTTTGGCTGTTGCTGAATCAGCTGAGGGCACAGCTTTAAAATTGAATCAGCAACCCTATTATTATAAATGGGAACTTTTGTTAGGCTCTTCAATTGATGTTCTCTCACAGACACCCCCACCTCTTCTGGAAAATACCTTATACAACACCTCCATTTTCTGCTGTTGATGTGTTCCTTATGAGCAGTCAACGTGTGACATGGAGGAGTCACACAAACTGTACCAGTGGCTGGAACCACAACTTTCCAAAGCAATGCTGGCAAAACTCTTCAAATGTTCCAATGCTATTTTCTCCTCACAGCATGAAAGACTGTGCATGATGTGACCCATGTAAATATAGATGATAACCAGGGTTTTTACATAAAATAACTTAGTGATTTCCACCCGCCACCTCCTATAACAGTGAGCCTGCCTCTACTTTGTGCCAAGTGCTAGAGGTGTCCAAGCTTCCATGTGAAAAGCTTTAGCACTTTGCTGTTACAGGAGCTTGGAATAACTCAGCTATTTCCAGCTATGTCTGCATTTCACCAGTGTTTGGAGTGGTGACACATCCAGGAATGAACTGGTTTGGGAGAAGAACCTATTACACACAGGACTAAATGCAACGTCTGGAGCTCCCTTTGGGATCCCACCATTACCATGGCTGGGAACTGTAAGCGTTCCCTCACTTACCTGGTGTGTAAATCTGTTTTCAGAACAAACTGTGTCATGTCTGCAACAGCAACGAGCTCTTGGTCTTATTCATCAGGTGGAATTAAGCTACAGGATATGTGAGCACTCTTTATGACCCTTCCCATACATTGTGAGTCTCCTATAATCTCCTATAATCTGCAGTGACTGTAACAGCAAGCACTTTGTTCTGATTTCTGTGGGAGAAGCCTCCAATATCCACGTTAGAGGCTCTGTGTTGATTCCTGCTGACCTCTCCATAGGCAAAGCTGCGTTATATATGGAAATGATTCAGTCTTTCAGCTTTATTGAATGTTCTAGGTCTTAAATTTCTACATAAAAATAGGCTGCAGCAGCACAATTTGTGGGGATACTTTAAAATCTTGTAGACACAGATTAGCAGAACACTTTCCTCCTGTCTGTTTTTAAAATGTGCTAAACTTAGAGCAGTTTTAGCTAACTGACAATGTGGGAAGGAAGTCAGACTTTTCCACAGTTATAAACTAGACTTGTCAATTGCATAAATAATTATTTGTATGTATATTATTAATTAATAGATAAACACTATTTTCTAGTGCTTCTAGAATTTATGGAAAGTAATTGGCTCCATAGGAAATGCATGCCTTGATTCCTGCAACATGACAGGCCTGAATGCTTGCAGAATTAGAAAAGCAAACATTAACATAAACAGGAAAGAAATTCAAAATTAAGATCAGTATTTTGTGGATGGGAGGGAAATACTATTATTTTCTTTTTGCCACAGTTGCTCTAACAAAATGGAAACACAAAGAAGTTGTGAAAATTGTTATTTCTACAATGTGCAATAGGACTCAAAGTGAATAGTGTCAGATTACTGTCACAGGGAATGAACTTGTGTGCTGCTGTGCCAACAGATATGATAGATTGCTGACATCAAATCAAGAAACATGGTAAAAACATAGCACTTATGTGCTGGGTGAAAAATTATTAATTTACAGCTCTGCAGCTTTGAAAATCCTGACTCTCTTTGAACTGTCAGTTTTCAAAACGCTTCCCAGGGTGCCTCTTTTATTCAGGCTTCCCTCTCTGCACTGAGCAGAGTATAGAAGTGCTTTGATTTTTCTCTGAAACATGCACCTGATGGGAGATGGGAGGACAAAAGAGAAGTAGAACTGTTCTAAAGGCTCTGTCCCAGCTAGGGGAATGCCAAAAGGCCACTCAGACAGCTCTGCAACCTCTTCATCCTGACAAGCCCAAGAAGAAAAGCCAATTCAGGAGCCTTAAATTCAAACTTTTCTATCTATTCTTCTCATCATGTAAATAATTCTTTCTTTTCAGTGCTATCCACTAGTCTGAAGCTGCCTGCACAGCTAGTCCAAATTAAGCATATATTTCTTAAGCACGTTATTTTAGAATAACCTATTCCAGATAGTGGAACAATACAGAGAGACTCTCTTTCATATGATGACAAGCAAAATTATTTTTTCTCACCATTTGATGTCTACTACATAACAAAAGGACAGAGTTTAGAAAATGTGTAATGTTTGGACTTGGTTTAGACTGAATGCATTTTCAGATGAAAGCAGCAGAACAGTCGGGCAGCTTCTAATGTCAGTTCAAATGCTCTTTATTCCTTTGCAGTTTCCCAGGCAGCGACGCAGCAGGGACAGCCCTGCTCGGCCTGTGCTACCCCAGGGACAGGAGCTGGCAGCTGAGGAGTCAGCTGCCTTGCCTCCTGCACAGGCTGCAGCACAGGGATACCCCAGAGCCCCGCGCCTCCAGCAGAATCCATGTGCCTGGCATCACAGCAGGATAATGGAAATCCAGAAAAACAGTTTATATTAATTTTGGTGACAGCTCAGAAAGAGGGATTTTCATTCATTTCTAGGTTCAGTGCTCCAAGTACCAAAATTCCCGTCTGTTTGATTCCAGGATAAAAAATCGTTGTCACAAAGCACCTTGGACTATAAATGTAGAGAAAGGAACATTGGGTGAGAAGTTTGAAATGGGAAGTATAAAGTGAGGCTTTCCTTTTAGCAGCATCCTTCTTAATGATTTCACGATATCCCATTTTAAAAATGTTTTCTTTTAGCTAGGAAAAAAAAAGATTTGCAGGTTTTCTAAATAAACCCTGCTCTTTGCCATGCCTGGGGACATCGTCAGTCACCTGCAAATGTAACAGACAGTCAGTGGGTTTAAGTCTTTGCCAGATAGAAGGCTGAAGTCTGAAGGGCAGTTGCCCTCCAGGCAGCGAGATGCAAGGTTGGCTCTTTGTGGGAAGCCTTCCCTCCGTTTGCGCTGCGCTCTGCGCACACCTCACTGCACGCAGGGCAGGGGCTCAGGAACCAGGCGTGTTACCAACACGGCCCTGAATGTCACCCTCTTGTAACACACACAAAGTCCTCTCGCTTCTGCCTGGGGGAGTAATGATCTCTTCCACAGGGATGTTGACGACACTAATGGTTGGGAAAGAAAACACTTTGGAAAATGTAGAGAGCAACATTTCATTTGCTTGAGGGTTTTCCCTTCCACTTGTTTTTCATGTCTGTTCCATCCTAACTGGATATTACTTTCTTTTTCATTCCTCTTTTCCATGGCTTGTTTTTAGCTCTCTATACAACCAATACTGTTTCAATGCCATCTTAAAGACTTCTGCTTTTCTAGCTCACGTGTGAACTAATATGGAATTGGGTTAAAATAAAATTTGGACTACATTCCTAAGTAATACCAAGAAAAGGAGACTGTACTTCCTGGGTCTGAAGTATATTTTTATAGGTAGGTTATAAAACCTTTAAAATAGGAGGCTATTAGAATAGAAATGCTGACATAGATGTTACTGGAATGACCCGACTGTGAGGAACTGAACTTAAAGTTCTTCAAAAATAATGAGGAGTTTAAGTATTGCTACAGTTACACAATATTGGTATTTTCATTTTAAATGTTAGAAGTCAAGCAGCTGCATTTACTTGATTTTCTCTGTACTGAGTTCTGCTTAACCCCAGTGAGCCAGGGCTGCCCTGGACAGCAGAGGGGCACCAGGAAGAGACGACATAGCATTTAATTCAGCACACAAGCTACTGCTTCTTCAATTAAAAGAAGCAGTTCTATTATCTATGAAGTGAAGAACTCCACATGTAAGAATAGAAAAATTGCTATCTGCCATCCTCTCTAAAGAGAGAAGGCACCCACCAACCTATTCCTGCATATTCCTCCAGCTGGTACCCTTTGAGGATGGCATGGCAGCCCTGACCATTCATCTCTGTATTGTGGCACTAATCAAGCTGATCTCTTTTAATCCTTTTTATCCCAAGGTTGTGCAGAAGCTGGTTGTACAGCTTCATAATTCTAAATTATAATTACATGCAAATAGGTTATTTATTTTGAGGAAATACTAAGATCCTCATCTTATACTCTCACTACCTGCATTGGTAACTGCATAGAGTAGTGGATGTTACTGGGTTAAAAGCAGTAGTTGTCTCATGATGTTTCCAGAAACCTTTAAGGTGTTTTTCTGTGCTGGATCAACAGTGTGCAGTGAGCCAGATAATCTCTGTAGTTGTAGTCCAGTGTCTGATTCTGGGCTTGCAAGAAACTGCTCAAATTCAGTTAATGTCAAAGAAATTGAGAACAGCAGGAGGATTTTCATACTCAGAGCACCCTTTTTAAAGAAGGGCCTGAAATATTGCTGCTGGGAGAAAGGGAGATATGCTGACAATTCCTAAGGAAGGATTAGCCTTCCCTGTCCTCCATCTGTGAGTCAGCTTTAGCTGACTTGCCCTTTTATTCTTTAGTATTTGCTTTTGCATTTTCATTGATGTTGAGCCCTCAGTGGGCAGAGACAGCGATTAAATTCTTCCCAAGGCTCTGAAGTGGGATCTGGCAGTTGAAGGATGATAATTCAGTGAATGACTGTGCAATTCAACCAGGCAAGGGGCTGTGTGGATATACTGTGGCAGCACTGTATGATACCCCAGAGTATCTGCATAATAAACAGAGCTGGCTTTTTCAGCCCTGTATTGGCGATGCAGTTATCCTGGTGGTTTTGATGGCTGTCAGATCTTATTTGGTATTCACAGAAAAATTAACTATGCCAAAATGATTAAGCTCACTAATGTAAGTAATGTAAGCTGCAAGAGTTTCAAATATCTAGGCTTTCAATCAGTGATTGTTCAATGAGAGGCATTTCCATCCTTTATATGTTGTAATAAGTTGTCAAGGCTGAAACCTGTTCTAGATCTGACCATTCATTTACAAAGTACAGCTCTCAGTCATTCAGGTCAGATGAGAACTGTAAATCCAGTCTGCATTAATAAGGTGGAAAAGGAGATATGAAATGTTATTAATCAGTCTTTGACTGAAACAGGCATCACTACCCTTAAACTTGATGGAGGGGGAAGGAACCACAAGGAATCTACTGCAGACATGTTAGCCATGTGATACAGGAAAAAGTCTGACTTTCCCATGGGGTTCTTGGAAAATTTGGACTCAGCCAGGGTAAAAATATTAGCTTTCCTGTGAAAGGCATTGCTTGCCAATTTAACCTTAAAATATGCAGCAAACCCAAAAGAAATCACAAACAAATATAGGTGTGGAAGAATAAAAGATTTAATTTTCTCAATTTATCTACAGAACATTTTTAAGCCTGCTGTGTGTCCCTGTCGCCTTTCAAGGACTATGATAATAAAGCTATTTTTATTCTCTTCCCTCTCTTCATCCACTGCCTAAAATATGCCAGCCAGAGGAATGGATTTGCATTTTCTGCTCCACAGAACTTGATAAGAAAGTGTTCGGTTTGCAGAAGATGCCCAGAACTTGCCTGGCCCTGCTTTGGACAGGAATCAGAAGTTTAGCACCAGAGGATCAGGCAGTAGAATCAATATATTTGTTCTATTTTTGCCATGCTACAAAGAAGTCCAGAGTCTTTTAAACCAAGGAGAAAGTTTGCACTGTATTTTTGGTACTATCACTGTGTAGTTTCCTTTCTGTGGAAAGTAACATCAGCCCTGCTCTTCGCTTGCAGTCAGTGCCTAAAGGGACAGTATCTTCATCTGTTCCTTTCTATTTGTGGCATGACGAAGGATAGCACTTTCAAACAACTTGCCAGATTGTTTTTAAAGGTCACAAAAGACCTGTTCAGCTTGCTGAAGTTTCATTTATGAGGTCTGATGTTTTGAGATGCGGAAGGAAAATTAAAATTAAGTCCACTGAATTATATCTATGGCAAAGGCACCTTTTTTGGTAGATTTTCAGCATTTTTTCCATTAACAGAGTACCTTTTCATTTAAATGAGGACTTCATTTTTAAACAGTGTGCACTGACCCATCATCATATGTACTGCCTTAAAAAAGTTAACTTCACAGACCACGACATCTGTGATGGTGCTTCTGGTGCGAATGATGAGTAGATACCAAAAGTTCTGGTGCACTATGGTATCAATGCTATCAGTGTTTGACATTTGAAACACGTTTGCCCCCAAACCCTGATAGCCGGGATATTGTTCATAAGGTGTAAATATGAACCATCTTGAAACAGCTGTATTGATATAAATTTTCTCCTGAGCTAATATGAAGAACCACAGCTCATTTAATGCACCAGAGAAAAAGTAATTGTTAGCTCTTTATGGCTCCCAAGTGGCAGCTCATTTCAGCTGAGGCAAAGAAGATAGTGGTATCTCACAAAGGATGGGCAAAGGATATGAAAGTATGCTTCCCCCTTTGAAGAGGATAGCATTCCCACTCACAGCTTTAAATAACTTTTTGGCATTGCTTTGTTTCAGTGCGTGAACCTTTGCAGGAATGCAGCAGATCAAATCATGCCAAAAGACTCCATGTTAGACACTTTCCACTATAACACTGAGTATGTAATTACAAGCAAAAGCTCTGCTGCTGTTTGAATCTTCTTCATATAAAGTGCATGTGCTCACATTCTCCTGGGATAATTACATATAACATTGCGAAAGCCCAGCTGCTTGAGGCGTATTCTTCCATTTTCTGGGTCTGTCCTCCATCTCCACCAAAAACCAAGCTTAACTCTGGTACAACCATGTTATGCAGCATCTTTATACAGCCAATGCCACTTTGGCCATCTTTCACTGTGGAGAATATATTTCACTTGTTTATTTTCATCCACTGCTCTGTGGGGGAAAATGTAAAACCAGAAAAAAGAACCATTAGCATTTGCCTCTGTATAAAATTTTTATGCTTCCTTTGTGTATTGAAGCCTGCATTTCAGAATGGGTAGAACAATCGTCTTTCTTCCTAAATATCCTGAACTGATTGCACAGTTCTTAATTTAAACTGTAATTGCTTTTCCCCATCCCTTTTTAATGTTCTTGTTCCACCTGTAGAGAGAGATTTTCTGTACTCAATGAGTCATAAAACAACTCTTGCCAAAATCTGGTTGTTGAAGACACCCAGTAAAAGGCAGCACGTCCAGCTCCCGTGCGGTGCCCCGTGAGCCCAGGCTGCTGTGCATGTGCTGCACTCTCACCCACTGCCTCAGGCAGGGGCAGAATTCTCTGTTTGACCAGAAGACTGATGATTTTTCGTTCTTTGCCCTGCATTTCTTTGCTGTGTGGCGCTAGTCCCAATGGCACAAACGGCATATCGTCACAATTTGTGAAACCTGAGTTCTCAGGTTAGTTCTTCCCCCTTTTTAAACATTCTGCCTCCTGAGTTTGCCACTTCTTCCTGTATCTACACCAGCATTCTGGAGGTACTGCACAGATTATAGAGCCCATAGGTAACTGCCTGCCTTATGTGCACTTATGTGTTTGTGATAAACCACTACTGAAGGTTGAACTGGAAAAAATAAGATAGAATATTATTTAATTGCTAACACAGGACTAATTTTATATCAAAAGCTGAACATCTATTTTCTGTAGATGCTTCAAGTATCACCAGTTCACTAAGAAAAACATAAAGAAATTTTGCCTTTTGAGTAAACCCTCAGCAGTATTTCATGGCTGATTTTGCTTTTGTCATACATTTTCAAGCACAAGGTGTAAGAAATACTTCTGAATCTAAACATACTCACTCGATTCATGTGTAAGGGGAACACTCGTGCTACAGTTTTGTGGAGTTCCAAACACAACAATTTGAAAAAACTATTCCCAACATCGTGACTTTTTTCACAGAACTGATGTTTATTTATTTACTTTTATGAATTTGTACATATTCAAAATTTCTGAAATCCTGAAATAGCTCCAAGCTATTCCTGCAATTTTTCAATCACAATCTCTACATTTAGGCACTGGTGCTTAATTGAGCATCTTGTGGTGGTACTTCAGTGGTTTAAATGATTGCACACAGATGGTCAGCGTGCTGCAATTGCTTTGAAATTCACTTCCCATAAACATTTTTGCTACTAAATAGTGTTCCTGGTCTTGCATCAGTATTCAAAGGGCATCCAACCTCCCTATAGCCTGTGAGATAGAACTCCAGCTGAATAGTCACAGAATGATTTAAAAATAGTTATTTAAGCAGACCATTGTATGATGGAGCACAAAGTAGGATCAGATCAAGAACCAAATGTGCAGTTCCCCAGTGTCCCGAAAGCCCTTACTAACAGCAATTAGAAACTCTGGCAGCAGCAAATGGCAAATGTGATTAACCTTAAATGGAAACAATTTTATTAAACTGAAGATCTGATTAGCTACTGAACTGCACAATGCAGATTTTCCAGCAGGAGTTATAATACTACCACGGCCTGTAATTTAATGCTGATATGAGTTAATTAGTTTCTCTCTGTAAATGATGTGGTAAAGAAAATTTTTTTAAACCAAAGATGTCCATCTTCAAAATAATTCCTGGTGGATTTATTGTTGCTAGTCAGTAGGCTGTGTTGGAAATGACTTACAGAGCATTAGGAAAAAAGGAAGGTGGCAGCTCATTCACACCAATGGGCTTCTCTTGGTTTAGAAATTTCTGGGGTAAGTATAGCAATAGGCATTTCTGCCTCCTTTCCACTCTCTGTAGTGATATTACAAAATGTCCACAGCTTATTCCAGTCTTTTTCCTTCCATATTGCCCAGCAGAATTGAAGAACAGTCCCTGTTTGAAAGCTGTAAGAAATTCTGAGAACATGTGCAAAACTATTCCATAAATTCCTTGCTTGTTTGTTTTTAAGCTGTTTGTACATTCTGAATTATCCATCCAAGGGGTGACAAACTGAGGGAGACAGAATATCTTAGCCAAGGTCCGAGTCATTGCCTTTATCAGCTCAGCCTGCATATTAGGCTTCTCCAGAGAACGTGGCATCACTGAACTCATGACACACCTGGGATGGAGGGGATGTCACACTCTGATGTAGGAAACCCCATGCTTCTAAAGCCACCATGCTCAGTTTTATGGAAGCAGTGAATGTAGGCACAGCTGATGGACATGGGAAGACCTCAGTCTATGTGTAAAAACCAGTAAGACAAGAGACATGCTTCATTTGAAATTTCTAGGGATGTTATTCCTCAACTGCTCTTTCTAGGGCCATATTTTATGTGGTTAAAGGAGAGGAGAGATTTTACCATAGAAGTGGGAGTTCAGCTAACACAGCATACCAGTCTCTGTGTCTGTATGTGGGTGGGTGGAAACAAAATCCTGCTCACCATTTTATATAGGAAGTGAGATGTTTCTGCATTCCATCAACAAAATAAAAGGTATATGCCTTTTAACACTTCAAGGCTTGTTATCACAGTGCAGTGATGACATACAATGCACTTTTCTTGTAGGGAACCCAATTTTTGTTTTGTGTTTGGATGACAGTTGTTCATTCGCATGGAGTTTGAGAGGGATGAATGGAGTATTGTGCGTGGGGTGCGGGGATGTCTAATCCTCGCTCGTGAGTCTCTGCCATCAGAACTGCCTCCTTTGTGAGGGGAACAATGTTCCTCTTCCACTGCCTCCCCAATTCCCTGGCCAGTGATGCAGTTCATACAGTCCTGCTGCTGCTGCCTCGTGTCTGCTGCCTCTCCACTCCCCAGCATTTTCCATGGGAAAGGAATCTCGTTCCTCATTCAGAAAGCTGGGAACGAAGCTCATTAGGATCTTGGCAGCAAGAATGAAGCCTGTCATTTAACATCAGATTTCATTGCAGCCTAACAGAAGATACAAATGGTCAGATGGGCAACAAAACTAGTACACTATATAGTCAGTTATCTTTTCCCCCCCAATTTTAGCATGCTTTTTGGATATAAAGTAGAAGAGTTTAAAGCTCTCACTGAAGTGTTTTTGAAAGTAATCCCACTTCTTCTAGACCTTCAGCTTTATTGTACTGCCCTCTTTCTGCCAGAGAATCCAAAGGTGCTTAAGGAAGTTAAGTGCTACAGCTAAGACACAAGAGTTGATGAATGGCAGCTCCCTTAACAGGGGAAATAACTTATATTTATGTATTCCCATTCAATTCCCAAAGTGTTTCCAGGTATTTTGGACACCACATAAAGGATGACACCCTTCCTGCCAATTCTGGAATGAAATTCTTTGAGCCTTAAGGAATGTGCACAGCCCTCCTATCAAAATCCTGTGCACATTGTGGAGAAAGGCACAATTTGCTCACTCGCCAATTTATAATCCTGTCTTTATGTTACTGTTGAATTCCTTTGATCTTGAATTATTCCATGTTACAATTTTAGGCCTGTTTTACACTTCTGTGTGATATCAGCCCTACCCACTTACTCCCGCTCCTTTGGTCAGACCTGCTACTGTACTTCTTCTTTGCCATCTTCTATAAAGGCACAAATTCTCTGTATATATATATATATATATATATATATATCAGTTGCAGCTGGGGAAATGCTTTGTTGGCTCCTCTGCAGTACTTTTTCTTTGATGAATGCTGTCTAGGAAGACCGTGACTGGGTAAGTTATTTAAGCCTTTGCCAGTGGCTGAAGGTTCTTATGATACAAGCATGCACTCCTTCTCTCAGTTAGTGCAGAGCTCTGGGATGCTCTGGCTCTCATTCTCTCACAGTTCCTGCCTGTGGTGGGGCACAGGCAGCTGCTGCCCTGCATGAGCCCTACATGCCCAACTACACAAGGAAGGAAAATAGAAGCAGATCTTTAAGGCATTACTTTGGTCTTGAAAGCCTTGCTGATATAAATCTGCAGTAATACCATTAGCACTGACCGAGTTGTCAATTTACATTGATGTCATCAATTTATATTGATTTCATCTATTCACATTGGTGCGATCAGGCAGAATCTGTCTCTTCATTCCCAGAATGGAGGAATGGGGAGAGAAAAGAATCCTGACACAATCTGCTGTGACCATTGCAAAGGCTGGAAAAGGCTGGACTTTAGGTTCTGGCGCTTGCTGTGCTGGGACTTCCTAGCACAGCTCCCTCAACCCAGTGTTCTCCCCTGGGGGGGAAAGCAGTGGAGGGCCTGAAATTTAATGTACCTGCTATAAGGTATTTGGAGGAAAGATCTTTGCAACTGTTCTGTTAAATTTAAAAGACATTGTGGCTCACTGGAATTTCTAAGTCTAAAGAGGCTTTTAGTACATAAAGCCTAGTTTTCACATTATTGATGGGTTTTAAATGTTATATAAAATATTGCTAAGCAATTATGTCCTAGATACAAACTACCCTGTTCTCTGCTTACATGAACTACAAAGCTCAGAATGTGTCTTGGTGCTTCTGGCTGCGAGGCATTATCTGGGCATGTTTGATGGGGAATTACATGCCCTAGAAAGAAAATTAATAAAGACATCTGCTTTCCACTCTTAAATTTTCTCCCTAGTTCTTTCTGTGATTAAAAAGCACGTATCTTAATATATGCAATCCTAACACCTAAAATTGCACAGTGCATTTTTTTTTTGTCATGCCCAGGCCTTCAATAACTCCAGCAATTCAAGTGGGAACCTTTGTATTATCTCTTCTGTTCCTGATGAGCTGGACCAGGGTAAATAGGCTGTATGGAGCTGTGAAAAACCAGCTTGTTTCAAAGGGACCCTTTCAGCTGCAAGCCATTATGTCATCCCCTCTAAAGAGCTGCCCAGGCCTGCAGCTCTGTGAGAGCTCAGAGTGTTTGTCCTGGGGGTGGTTGGACAGACTCCAGTGTTTGTCTATAGATTGGGATGCAGGGTGAGGGGGATGTGCACAGAGGAGCCGGAGGTGAGAACCAGCAACGTGTGTGGTACTTGCAAAAGAATCCCAGTTGGAAGGACTTGTCAGGAGCACTGGAAAGGTGACAGGGTGCTATGTAAAAAGTATCGATATCCCGTCCTTTCAGAATTTAAGATGATGTTTCATGCAGCCATGCTGTGTGGAATTATGACCATTCATGTGGCGCAGCAGCCCCAGGGAGGCACCAGGGAGATCCTGCCATGGGGAACCTTGTGCACGTCCCAACTTAGCAGCATGGTAAGGGTGAGGAGGTACACTGGTGCTCATGGAAATACAGCCCTGAGGGATAAGGAAAGCAGAGGCTCCCCCTCTGCCTCAAGTGACGTGTTTTCTCATGCCTTCTCAAGGATCTTTCAACCCACTTCTTTTAGTGCTGCTCTCATACTTCTGTCATGTGCTTCAGTAATCTTCTGGGGGCTTAGCTCCTCGCAGCACTCTGATCTTTCTCTTAAAAGGGCATCATCTAATGCTGTCTTGCAAATAAATGCATGAAAGAAAACCTAGAAGCTGATGCTCAAGTCCTTTGGGGATGAAGTGCTGCAGCTCTATCTTTTTGCACTATCATATTTCTCAGATGTGAATTTTATCTCATTCAGATGATAAAAGATGGTGTTATCATTTCTAATTGTTAACCTGGGAAGCCCATTTGTGTTATCCTGAAAACTCAAATAGAGCAGCTTTAAGTAGTATATCCTGCAGTTGCCACGGAATCATTTGTATTTCCCAGTTTGCTTTTGGACAGCTGCTGAAAAAGCAGAATTCCAGCTGCAGTGTTGTCAGTTACAGTCCTGGCAGGGTTGTTATCACCCATCCCGCTTTCCCTACATCATTGGGAATTCAGTGCAGCTCTTGCTGAAGAAAGTTTTTTTGAGGTGCACTGAGATTTCCTAAGTACTTCTGATAACCACAGCTAAAAGCATCCAATGTTCTTGTACTGAAGCAAAGACAAGCAGGTTTCATTCTTTTTTTTCCAGGTCAGTGGTCCCCAGAATAATAATGTCTTTCTATCAAATTAGAAAAAAAACACAAAGTCTGAATCTGTAGCAACAATAAGACCTGGCAGACCTGCTACAGGCAGCAACAAATTTCTGATCCCAGTCTGGTGCAGAGCTCTTTCTTTGGGGAAGGCACAAAGCATAGTGGTAAGGAAACAATCTCCACTGATTCAGTTTAAAAGACACTTCATTGATTTTCATTTTTCTCCACAATAACGAATTCATTCACATTAAATGGGACCCATTCCATTACCTCAAGAACAGCAAACAATTCAATCTGTAACAGAGGCTGAGCTAAGCCCTTACTTTTTTAGAGAGCACTGCAAAAGATGTTCTGTGGGAACAGGCTTGAACTGGAATAAATGCAATATTTGCTCTCTGCCTTGCATGCAGAATCTGTAAGTTGATTCATTACTATAATAAAAAGATATGCTGTAATTTCTTAGAAATGCTCATGGTAAAGCGCTGAGAATAAAAATTAAATGTGCCAGCAGGAATTTACCCAATTTGTCCATTTTAATTCCATTTTCTTAGGTATATTTCACTTTATAACCAACCTGAAAGCTATTCACAGGCTGACAATTAATTACAAAGTACATTGCACTGCCATTATTCCTTTACGTGGGGCAATGAGATGCTGATTTCACACTGATTTCACGTTGCTCATGTAACTGACATTTCTGCCTTTCCTCTGGGTATCCAAACCCAGTGTCTGAACTCATCAGGAAGGGCTGGACATTGAATGGTTTGGGCATTCTGGAACAAATAGGCATATTCCAGCTCAGAAATAAATGAATTGGGAATGCAGAAATAGTATCATATACAGTTGTAAGTCCACACATACTGATTTATAGAAGATAAAATAAAATGCCTGGTTTTCTAGACCAAATTTTCATCTAATTTTCATCTGAAAGCTCACAGAGAAAAACTATTTCCCCTGGATGACAGACATTTTCTGTTCTCCATATGAACTGAAGCCTTTGCTTGGCTCTGAGACAAGCAGATTTTTAGATCAAGAAAATAATTACAGACAGGTTTTCTTCTGTGCTTATCTAGAAGGATAAGGGAATTCAAAAGGACAATTACAATGAAGGGGTTTTGTCCCACAGATGTTACAAAGCACGATGCTGTGTCAGTCCCTTCTGGATTCAGTGCATGCCATCTTGTGGACAAGTCACATTCTGTCTGAATCCTCGAGTCAAATATTTAAAGACCGTGGTATTTTCTGTGTGTGATAAAATTGCTTAGTTATTGGTAGCTCAGTGCAAACAACCCTCCTTCTTGGGTGCTTATTTTTCCATTGAAATTACTTGTTTGCTTGATTCCCTTACTTCTGAGGATGCTTGGCTTCTTTTGCTAGGATATTTATCCCTTGTTACCAGCTGTAAAACTACCAAATGTAAACTTTGCAGTTTTCTTCTTAATTAAGTTTAAATCAATGATCTGAAATATTCATGTGGGAACAAATCAAAAGGAATTCTGAGAAACATCTGTCACTGGCGTATGATTGCTACATGCCGACAATGAGAAGAAAATAATTTTAACAATTCTCTTGTTTCAAGAATGAAATCAAAAATATTTTTTATGACAGACATCAGCAATTTGAACAAATATTTTTATTTGACATTAAGACATCTACGACTTATACTAGTTTGATTCATTCTTGGTAGAATGTGAGTGACAACCCTTAAGGCATTCTTTAGTGAAGAGTCCTTTCCAAATGCAATAAGGATTCATTTTACAAGGAAGGCTCTAAAATCCCAAATATTTGTCAAAATAAGCTTCAAATAAGTTAATCTAACTTAAAATCTAACTTGAACTCAATTTTCTGTTGGTTTTTTTTAAAAAGAGACTGTAATTTAAATTTTATTTAATTAATAGGAATTAATCAACAAGTATGGTCACTCACATGCTGATTAAAGAAGCATGAAGGTTCCTTGTGCCTAAAGCTCTGTCTGGCCTACAGCTTCAGGGTAGGTGTCCCTAATTGATCAAGCAGAGACACTGGAAAGGTGGCTGCTTATCCAGCCTTCCCACCATCCATGCACAGCACAATCAGTGCCAGAGGTGGAAGCAGCTTTAGAGAATAGATTTGTCAGGCAACTGTGACATACTGAAAGCTGTCAAGGAAATAGCACAGCTGGGTCACATGTACAAACGTGGGTAACATAAGCTGGTGAGAGAACTCATGACGTACTAAACAAACCTCTGGGGCCAAACCCAAGTGTTGCAAGTATTTGAAGATACTAAAATAGCTAAATCTAATGACAATTAATGAGGTTGTGCACAACGTGATAATCATAAGGAACTGCATTTGCTGATAAGTTATTTCCAAGCTGGACTAAACTGAGCCATGAATTTGCAGAGAAGCAGTTTATTTTTAGTTGCTGTAGATTCTGTTGGGGTTGTGTCACTGAACACGTGAATTTGCTGCAGGGCAAAGTTGGGAGGAGCTGTGCGTACACTCAAGACTTGCAGAATCTATGCATACAGCAGCCCAGCCAGCACTCACAATCCCACCTCAGGGTTTCTAGTTCTGAGGGTTACTAGTCTTTGTAAGATATCCAATTGTTTACTGATTGCTTTGCTTATCACAGAGGATTAGTCTGAAAAGACAAAAGTTTCATTTCAGCTGAGGAGTGTCCTCAACATTTGGCATCCAGTGTAACAAGCAACTCAAGGCTGCAAGCAAATTTGGAGAAGTGCTTTCTTAATGTGGAGCAATGGATGATGAGATTGCTTCTCCCCATGATTAGTCATCATTTGGTAAATGGGTATTAATGCTCACATTGCTGTTGCAGTTTTAGCTCTGTAGCTATGATACTCATGCTGACTTTGTCCCCAGATGATAAGCTTCCTGGCTTGCTGCTTCCTACAGACAACCAATATCAAGTGACAAGATATAATACGCAATGTCTGAGTTTCTGAAACAGGAACTGGCCCCTTCAGAGCTGAGACTGTTGACATTTAATTTGTATGTGGACTTGAGAGATTCACTGAAGTGTCTTCCATGAAGGCAGTCCTGCCAGAGGCGGGGAACTGAAATGGTAAACACTAAGTCAGAGCTATTCTTAAATCATGATCTAAATTAAAAGAACTAGAGATTATAAACCATACAGAATTCAATATTAAAAACTTTGCAATTACTATAACTGCTGCAAGCATTACTACTGCTAAGTTCAAATGTTTGTTGCATAAAGTGAGAGGAGCATAAGAACACAAATGCTTATTGGCATCCAGCTTTGCATATAATGTGTGTGAGTGATGCTAGAAACAGACTTTGGAGAAGTGAATGTTTGAGCCCTTAAGGAAAGCCTTATTGGATAACTATGAATTTTTAGTAATATGGTCTTAACCTCAATACATATTTCTGTGTTTCTTGCCATCCCAGCTATGTTGCAATAAATCCAGATGACAGCTGTGTGATTATATCAGAATTATGCACAAAAGACTACTGTATTACTCCTCACTTCAGATCCACACAGTTGGATCAAAGCAGCTCATTAAAATACGTCTGGTGCTGCCTTAAAGCAAAAGAAGAGGAAGTTTGAATGTAAGATTTAGATCAGTGATTTCAGTGCTCAGGTACAAGATCTGGCAGGGCTGATGGACAGCCAAGACTGTACCACAGCTCGGCCAAGCAGGGCAGGCACTGGTCTGGAGGGGGGGCAACAAGACAGGGTTTGTGCACCATTTCACCCGGCAACGGCAGCAGAGCAGTGGAACTCATGTTTTGTTCTGTCTACAGGAAAAGTAATCTGGCAGCTTTATTTTTAAAATCACATGCTTCCTGTACCCTGTCAAGGGAGTAGGAAGATGAATTTGAAGAGTAAATGGTTGGAGAATCATAATTTTTCCTCTCTGTTTTCTCATGGCATTAATAGAAAATCCATCAAATAATGGATGACTTAATCAGGACAGATCTGCTGTTTTTAAATGTGAAGCTTTTCTATCATAACCATTTCTTCTTGGTTGTTCATGCTAGGAGAACCATTACTGGCAGTGAACAGTTATTCTCCTTGTAATTCTTTACATGCAGTGCCAAGTGTTCTGGGAAAAAGAAATCTATCATTACCTCTTTTTGACACCACACTGCTGTCTCGCTCTCTAGGGGAGATGATATGATTTACATACTTAAATATTTTGCTGTAGTGTGAAACAGTGTTTTGCAGTCTGGCAGACATTAGCTGTTATGATGATCCAATAACACTATGGGAGTTGGTAATTAAGAAGAAAGCAATACTAGAAGGACAGTAAAGTACTAATATTTAGGTTTGAATTAATTTAGCAATTCCATCAGCCAGTTGCAACCCTGGGGGATCATCGGCAATTTTAGACTTGATACGCTACTTCTGTTTCACATGGTAAATCCATTAATATTCCAGTCTTCCACAAGCATATTACCCCACATACAGCCACCTTGCAGGTGAAATAAATAGGTCTCTTCCCTTAGTGGCCAGCCTAAGCAAGGCTCGTACAGCGAGGAGGGTGCGTGCTCAGGGTAGCAGATGTTTAGTATCAGGAGGAGCTGTAGTGACACTCTAAACTAAGGGTTGGACTCCCTGGGGAGGGGACAGTCTGTGACCCTGTTCTGTAGGGGCAGGGAGGGACACCTCCAGGGTAAGGAGCTCCCTACTTGCCAAGTCAGGAGACCTCAGTCTCACCAGAGAGCACCAGGTACAAGTGTCTGAGTGGCTGCTGTGAAGGCGTGGGGTGAAGACACTGGAAGAAAATGGGAACTGAGAAAGAAGATGGTTTTGATGGGGGATAACATGTCTGAGAGCTGACTTGAAGTCATCATTTCTCTATCATGAGAGGCTTGGGGTTTTTTTCCCATATCCGTTCCATATTGGTGTGAATCAATAGCTTTGTTTTGGTACATAAGCCTAGGCAATGATGCTGACAGTCACAGGGTATTTATCTCACAAAGTAGTTTCTGAAAGGGAGGGTGTCTTTGTGGTCTCTTTAAGCCCTCTTTTTTTTCACCCCTGTGCCCTCTATCACACACTGAATTAATCTGGGGATAATTTACCTTCACACTGAAGTGTGGGATCTTGTTTTCATCTTGGAGCCTTGTTGTGTGAACCTCAATGCTCCTGTCATTGTACTAACTGTTCAAATTGTGATGAAGGTCTTGTTCTGTTTGCTTGGCAACTTGAATCAGACATTGCAACAGTGGAGAAGAAAACCCCAAACATTCTTTCAGATTATTTAACCTAATGTATCTAGCTTGCTTTCTCTGGAAATCTACATGAGTACGTTGATTACTGGTCTGAAACTGCATTCTGGCACAACTCTCTGTAAGTATCTAATATTGCTGAAATGATCAAAACTCATAGAAATTCTTTGCTAGCTTCAACAAATCAGTATATGCAAAATATACAGGCTGTTAACTGTACATCAACTTCTGAACTTCATTTAGTTTCTTTGGTGGAAAGATACTGCTGTAGGATCAAAAGCTAATAAATCCAGCATACATTTTTGGGGCTAAACTGACATCTGCTGGTGTTCTGTAATACAATATGTGCAATGAGTGTGAAGGCAAAACACACACTGTAACCTGTGTACATTGCCATTTCCGTGGTGCTGTTGGCAGCCCTGGTGAAGACTCAGGAGAGCATAACAGTGACTCTGGCAGTGGGGCCGCCCAGCACCTCGTGCCACCAGACTGCTGATGGAGCAGACCTCTCGTGGTTACCTCATAATGCTCTCACACTTCAAGCTTCTGAAATTGCCATGTACCTGTGTTTTCTATGATTTTTTTAAAAACAAGTTATGTTTATAATCTTCAGGTACACAGCTCATGGGGGCAGGGGGAGAGATCAAAGAGATGTATCAATGTCTAGCCAGGTTTCCTCATGCATGCCTTGAGCTGGCACTGGCCGTGTCCCCAGCCAGTGCCCAGGTCTGTAGCAGGTAGAGAAGTGCTGTGGGTTGCACTGCACAGGCAGCAGCTGCAGGGAGCTGGGGCAGCACCCTGCCTCAGCTAGGCAGGCCCGTGGGCTGTGGCTCTGCTCCACCAGAGTCTGAAATTTGGCAGCAAATAACCCCCCTTGCGTTGGAGATCAGAGGGGCTGGATGCAGCTCGGCTTAATTTCTGATTATTACCAATTTGGCACTGTAAGACTGGTTGTGTTTAATAAGAACATCCACAATCATAGATTCACAAATAGTGCTGCTTTATTGAAGCAACAGAAATGCAGATTTAGAATGGCTGTTGATAAATGCATTAGAACTAGCCAACGGTTAATTAAGCTAAGTTAGCAATTCAAGCTAAATCAACAAATTCAGCTTTTCACTATGCTTAACTTCACAGTTAATTAAGCTTAGTTTCACCCAGGTATGCTCTGACACAGTCAGATGCACAAATCTTACTAGAAAGGCACCTCTGCTTTGGGGAAGAGAGAGGAGCAAACCCATTGATTCATCCATGAAGTGGGGTGATGTTCTCATCCTCTGCATTGAGGATTCCAAATATCAATTTTAGATTTTTAGATAAATGGAGATGGGACTGTAGTCAAATATAATTATTTACCTGTTGCAGCCATCAGAGACAGTGGGGGAAGCCACTTTCTCCTTTTCATATTGGTAGGAGTACTTTTTTGTATAAATGAGGGATAATGAGCTCTGGTCAGGCTGAGCTGTAGGATTTACAGTTGAATCAAAGGCAGAACAGAACTGTGACACTTCAGTATCACTTCCTCCTCCACCCAGCAGTAAAGGCTCTCTATCTTCACTTGATGATCTTTGTGGCTGTCAGCATGCTATCTGTAACTGCACATCATCATCACAGAATCATCTCATGGTGTGAGTTGGAAGGGACCCGCTAGAAGACTCTAAAGGTCATCTAGTCTGAACCTCTCTGAAATGAGCAGAGACACCTTCCACTAGACCAGCTTGCTCAGAGCCTTGAATTTTTCCATGGATTGGACATTCACCACCTCTCTGGGCAAACTGACAGTGTTTTACCACCCTCACTGTAAAAGTGAGGCCACAGAGCCCCGACAATGGAATAGGCTGGCTTGAGCTGTTCCTGACCCGTCACAGTTCTACAGACCATTCCACAAGGTTCTGTGATTGTGATCTCTGCACGATTTGCAGCTCACAGCTCCTGAGGTGACCCGGCCAGCCACAGACTCCCTAAAAGTGATTCTTCCTTCGCCCAGTGCCGTCCAGCAAAATGACTGGAAAGGCAGGAGCTGAGAAATGGTGAGCTGGGCGGGAAGGAGGGTGGTTAGTGAGAGCACTGGTGTGCTGGGAAATGGGTGCTGTGTTTGGACAGAAGCAGGGCGAAAAGGACAAATGTTGCTGGGGACCCCAAGGAGGAGATTGAGGCAGCCTCTGAGTAGATGCAAGAAAAAACACGTTGAGAGAGCATGGCAATTGGAGTAAGAAGGCTTACGTCTTATCTCACCCTGGGAGATGTGTTCAGTCGTGGCCTCTCTCTCCTCTGCCTTCTAAGCTGCTCATGGCCACCTGGGGAAGGGGATTTTGTTACTAAAAGAACAATTATTCCAATTTTCGTTAATCTAGGGCACCAAAGCCAAAATTACTCATGTTCTGCTCCTGAGAAAAATAACATATAATGTGATTTCTTGATAATGACGTAAATTGACCTCTATGTCTAGTTCTAATCTCACTGAATGTTGCCAAATCACGCTCCACACCCCTCTCTCTGCTTCCCCCCAATCTGGCAATTGGGAGTGTTCATGCCCTCAGTGCCCCAACATCTGATGACATCCTCAAGCACTGGCACTTGCAGGTGAGTCAGTAATTACTGTGACTGCAGAGTTTGATGTTGGGCTTACTGTCACTGGGGTAAGAGCCCCTTTTGTCCTCTAAAACCTGACTCTTTGTCCAGGATGGGTTTGAACTGAAGCTTTATGTGTGTTACTTAGGGCGAGGTCCAAGAAAGGTTTTTAATACAAAAATAGGACTTTAACAGATTTTAGATGCTTTCAGCCAAAGTCCTAAGGCACAGTCCCTGCTGAGCCCACCAGGGTTATCGACTCCCTTCGGTCTGAAATAGATTGACCCGAACTAGAGCGTGTGAAGCAATCCCTATTGAGTCCCTTTCAGGGATCTGGCCAGTAACTCACTTTTTGTGTCATCTTCAGGCAGGATAGAGGAAGGAGCGACATGCTCTGTGTTTTCCAAAGACTGAATCCAACTTAATAGCTTGTAAAGGCACTAGGTAAAATCACTGAGTCAGCTAAGGCTTTGATTATTTCACGTTTTCTCGCATGTCGTCGGCAATAACTGATTTGGTAACCCAAGTAGAGTTAGGGGAGGGTTTTTTCCTCGGCGCTGCAGAGCACGGGGCCGGCTGCGGCGGCGAGGGGAAAGCTGACGCTCCCTGCTTTGTCAACTTGTGAGCGAACTCTTGGCAAGCGCCGCGGAGTTCCCGGCACCGCCGAGTGCGTCCGGAGTGTTTGTGCTCCCACACAACNGCTCCCAGGGTTGAGTCCCTGGGAAAAACACACAGAGCGCTCCTGCCGGGGGCTGCGCGGCCCACGGTATGTCTGCTTCACCCGTGTGACCTCAGTGCCATTGGCTGTCCTGCTGAAATGGTAATACCTCAAAGTTTGGGGTTCNAAGTAGAGTTAGGGGAGGGTTTTTTCCTCGGCGCTGCAGAGCACGGGGCCGGCTGCGGCGGCGAGGGGAAAGCTGACGCTCCCTGCTTTGTCAACTTGTGAGCGAACTCTTGGCAAGCGCCGCGGAGTTCCCGGCACCGCCGAGTGCGTCCGGAGTGTTTGTGCTCCCACACAACTTCCCGTGCCCTGCGCTGCCGCCGGGTCCAGCGGGCGGGAGGAGGCGCGGCCGGGGACGGGACGGGACGGGACGGGACGGGACGGGAGCTGCACCCGGGCGAGCCGAGCGGAGCGAAGGGCGGCGGGCACGGCTCAGAGCGGTAAGGGCTGTGCCCCAGCCGGGCACCGCAGGGCTGGGCTGGGCTGGGGGGCTTCGCTTTGCCCCTCTCCCCCGCGGGCGCCGCCCCGCAGCAGCCCCCGGGCACNTTTCTTTCTTTCTTTTTTTGTAATTATTACTGAATTTTACTCTCCCGCAAACGCCTGAGAAATTGAAGCAACTTTAAGACAGTATTTCTCAGCACGCAGGTGAAGTAGGAAGTTGTTGCCCGGAGTCCATGTAACCGAAGGGGTGGCCCAAGTGAGTGCTGTGTTAGGGCTTGCTGCTGTGCACTGCTAAAGTCCCAAGTGCTCCCGATAAACCTGTGTGTCCTGCTAGATTGTAAAAAAGAAAATGGGCTTCAACCTCTGTGTCGTTCCAGGTGCTGATCAGTAGCTATTTTAAGTTCTGCTGTGCCCCTCTAATTACCCGTGGTGTTGGGGGGCAGCTTGGGATTTCCAGTGAAGAGGACTGCATAGGAATTGTTTAATTTAAGGATTAAATGGTGTCAGATTTTAGCAAGGGATTATGGGAAGGCCAGCAACAGATTTGTTTGGCCAAACTGGGTTAGGGAAGCTGTGTCTGTAAGCAGTTCTTTACTGGGTGGGTTTTTGTTTGTTTGGTTGGTACTCTTTTGGCATACCAAGCCGAGAGGTGGGTTATTCCCTTCTTTTGCTCTTGTCCCCAGCCTAATATCCAAGCAGTGACTGGGATTGTGAGACACATGTTTGCACTGGCTGTATGAAGTGATAGTGCAAATATCTCTTCTAAGCTGATATTTAAAGCAGAAAGAACATTAGAAAAATGAAGTTGAAAAGCTGAAGTTGTGGTTACCTCAATAGTCAGTATTTTGATGAGATTTTTTGTAGTCCTGATATCATCTTGATCTTTATTAGGAATTTTTGTTTCGATAGATAACTTAAAAGGATTCATACATGATTTTAGTTTTACATCATTCACTGTAGTACTTTTTAAATGTTAGACGTGCTACAGATCTGAAAATTTGACTTTAAAAAAAGAAAAGGCAGGCATAGAAGAGGTGTTTGCCATGCTAGGGATGCCACAAAGTGCTGCAAAGACCTGAGATCTGTTTGTCTTCAGGGAAGGAGGAAGGGAGAAGTGGAAGTGCAGAAAAAGCTTAGTGGTCATTTTTAATGTTCAAAACCAGTCAGTGGTAAGAAATGAACATGCACCATAATTTAAAATTAAGTTTTGACTGTAAAATATCAAGATGGAAGCGTTCATGCTGGAAGTTGTGATCATGATCATTTTGAAGTCCATGAAAGGGTGTTGATTTCCTAGAATTTGCCCTTCAGTGAAGCAGAGCTGAGGATGGTCTTTGGTCATGCAGTGTCTGCTGTGTTGTGGTTTAACCCCAGCTTCTTGTGCGCTCCCACCCAAAGCCCCACTCTGTGGCTGGGGGCAGTAGATCCTGATTCAGCTCTGTAGTTTAGTCACAAGGGGAAACGTTTCTAAAGAAAACTGAGGGTCAGTGGTTTTTAAAAGTATAGCTGTGGAATACTTGATAATACAAACATTGTCACAAAAACTTACTCAGTTTAGACATCTTTGACTGCTTTCTTGTTCCCTTGTCATTCTGGCAGAGCTGCAGTGTGAGAATGGTGGGAAGGACCAGTGCCTGTCCTCACGGTAACCAAATTACTGTCCCTGTGTACACGCTGCACCCACCGCCGCCTTCTGCACCTGCTCCTGTGTTTGTCCTGGTTACGTGGCTACTGTAAAACTCACACTTGACTGAGTACACAGTTGCCTTTCTAACAAACCTTTTCACATTTCTGCTTAGTCTACTGGGAAGACTGCTGGACTACTGAAATGTATAAACACTGGTGTTTGCTGATGTATCACCACGCCTCCAGTGCAGCAGATTAGCCCTTGTAACCCGGAAGAGCAAACTAACTTGTGCCAAGTTCTTTATAGAAATGTTTGTAGGCTTCCCTGAAATCCTGATGAAAGCTGTGCCGTGTAAGGAAGGCAGTCCCAATATTCCAGAGACTTCTCCGTGCTCTGGGAAAGCAGAAGGGCTTCTGTCATTGTTGGGAACCTTGTGCACTGGATGGAGTGACTCCAGCCCTAATCAGATACTTAAGCCTGAAATTCTTTTTCTTTCCGTGTTGTCTTTTGTACCTGCAAAGTTCTCATTATGTGTTTTTCAGGTGTTGAAAGGGCTTTTTGACTTGAGAGAGAGTCAGCAAAAGTGTAAAATCGAGGGGTGCTCCCTGGAGCCTGTTTTGAAAAGTTTGAAGAATGACTATGGGAATGGGCTTCGTTGGAGAAGAGCCAACATGGATTGCAAATAGATTTGGTTTTGTTGCTTAGAAGTAACACTTTTTTTTTGAGATTTGCACTCTGGAAATGTGTGTCCACAGAGCCTTGTTCTTGTAGTTGAAGGTCTAAAGGAGAGGTGGAGAGATTTTTGCATGGTGAGTGAGGAAGGGCTGAATAAATAGCTTACCAGAGCAGGAACCACCAAGAATTTTAGATTACTTTTTTTATTTCCTTTGGTATGTGGACAGGTGGTAAGTATGATAAGGAGGGTAAGTACTGGCTACTGACTCAGCAGAGGAATTGGCTCATGGGCTGCAGAGGCACTGAAGGTGATTGGCTGCATAACTGAGCTCTGCTTGCACTCAGCTGGTGTAGTCCTAGTTGATTGTTCCCAGGTGGAGTGAGGAAAGGAAAAGAGCTGATCCTGGAGGGCAGCAGTGTCCGCATGAACAGGTACAGACATGAGTGGTGAGGAGCCAGCATGGACATTGTCAGACTGGCAAAGGTTGTGAGTGAAGGCTAAAACTTACAAAGTTTGGAGCCATGTTAGATGGGAGTTTCTAGGGCAACTCACAAAAATGCAAGAAAATCAAGCTTGTCTTGGAATGGTCAGAAATTCATATATTCTCAAATAAATATATTTACATTATGTCTTGTGAAGTAAGGAAAAAAAAATCAGGTGCATTAATAAAACCCAGCTTACTTGTGGTATCAGGATACCAATCCAGAATCTTCATTGCACTAGTGTACAACAGTACTTGGGGCAGAAGGACTATTGAATAGTCATAGAGTTCCTATTGTTGCTGCCAGGCTGCACTGGAGGTGAATTAGTGCTTCTGTGACCTGAACCAAGCTGGCAGCAGTGGAGATAAGTCCACCAATTGGCAGTTTTCTGGAGGTTTGTCCTCAGTGAAGAATTCATTAAAGCAAATGGATTTGTTGTTTCCTTTTACATCAGTTTTGCATAACTTAGTATTTAGTCTTTAGTGCTTGGATAAAATGAGAACTGGACCTTTATAATCCTTTTCTAGAAGAATAAGCTAACTCCCATTTTCTGGGTTGTTACAGAGTAATTTAGGTTGGACAAGGGTCATTTGGATCAGCCACCTGCTTAGGACCTGCTTAGCTGACGTTGTCCAAGGCCCTTGGACTTTGTATTCTGTTACACCTTTTCATTCCAAAGTGTGTTTCCTACATCTGTTCTTGTTCTGGAATTATTTAGTGCCAGCTATGGTCTTGATGGGGAAATTCAGCATTATTATCTGGCTTGTTTACCATTCTTTTTGTTTACTTCTAGTAAAAACACTCTAGTTGTAGTTTCTGTTTCCTTCCAGTGAATCTGTAGTTTCTGTTTCCTTCCAGTGAATCTGTTCTTTGGCCTTGTGTGTGTTGCCAGCAGATTCCGCTGGTATTCCCAGATGGTTTTGGATAGCAGTGGCAGAGAGACAGTGGCTTGTCTCTTGTGCTCCTGGCAGCCACGTGCATCTCCTGGTTTTGTTCTCAGTGCTGTCTGCTCCCTTGCTCAGCTGAAGCCCCTCACATGCTGTGCTGTTTGACAGCCTTCCTCTGGCCCCATTTCTGCTGCCAGCCCCTCTGCTGTGCTCCCAACAGGAGGTGCCAGCAGTGGGCAGAAACCAGTATGTCCCTGCTTGAGATCTGCTCTCTCGTACCCAGCTATGAATAACCAAATTTACATGTCTCATTTCTTTTCATCCAGCAAATACACAATTCAATAAATGTTCCCCAAAAACTGAAAGCTGCTCATAAATCTAAGAAAATTATCCCTTGTTATGCTCTTACAAACAGTATGCTTTCTTAATGATATTGCCACCTTGTTCATCACTTGGATAGCCAGATACAGGCTTGCTTTATTTTCTTGTCCTTGCCTTAGGTTGTGGTTTAACCCCAACCACAGCACCACTCACTACCCTCCTGGTGGGAAGGACAATCAGAAGAAAGCAGAGTTTTGTGTTCCTGGTCTCTCCAGCCAGCATAAGTAACTAACTGCTTTCATTTCAGTAGAATGGTTTGTGAATGCTGTAGCTTTTACCAGCCTTTTCCCTCCCTGTAGACCAGCTTTGTTCTGTATGTAGAGCAGTAGAACTTTGCAGGAAGGAATGAACTGGAGGGGTGCTTTGTCCCACATCAGTGTTTTTCCAGTGTGTGCATATATTCCAGATAGCACTGAGTGAAAAGACTTGCATGAATACAGAGCGATTGTACGTGCAACAACAGAGCAGAGTGTGGCTCTGGGACAGCTGTCTGGTGGTCCTTAGGGGGAAGAGGAAAAAGGGGGATGACTAAGTCAGCACTGACATTGCACACAGAAAGTGGTGGGCAGAGGATGGGAAGTGGCTAGGTGGGGAGGAGGAGAGGAAGTCTGCATGGAAACCACAATTGTTTCTTTCCACATTGGGAAAAAGCGATGGTCAGCAGTCATATACTGTGGAATGAAATAACAATTAGTGGAGGAAAGTTGCATTGTAAACTCATTGAAACTTGGCTAAGCAGCAAAAATGGTAACCTTAGACATATTTGAGAGTCATAGAAGCTCTGAGTTGTTGGACATACTCAATTGAGTTTATTTTTCCTTCAATGTAAATATTTTTATTTCAAATCACAGCAGAGATAAATACTATTTTTTTAAATATTTGAGCTTCACTACAAACCAGGCTCATGTTGGTTAGCAACTACCATGTGGCCTATCATACTGTTTGATTTTTCAGGTGAACAAGACGGATCAGAAGGACTGTTCTTGGAGCGTTAGGAGGCTGCCAAATAGCTTAGTGTGCCAATAAAGATGCCCCATGCCCCTGTTTTAGCATTTTTAACTTAGAAAGGAAGAACTGGTGTTGGGAAGTAGTGCAGAAAATGCCCTGTGTAAAGGAAGTGGGAAATAGGGAACAACAACAATGAAATCAAGATAAACGTTTAATACTACCAGAAACAAGTATCAGTCAAAAAATTTTCTACCCGTAAAAGTCCATTTTAATCTAGTTATTTTCTTGCTTCTGAATTGAGCCTAATTATTTGTCACTTACTCTTAATAAATAATATCTTTTGTTACGATTTTCTCTCTATTATGTTTTAGATACCATGTCTGCTCCCAGTGGCAATCCCCTCCCATCTGCACCACCTTCCTATGAGGAAACTGTAGGAATCAATATGAACTACCCTCACCCCTATCCCGTGCCTGGCCCTGGGCAGAAGCCAGATGGGAAGGGAATGAACCCTCCCCCGTACATGGGACAGTCTGCACCAACAAATAACCCCGGTAAGCCTCAAAAACTCTTCTGTACCTCCTGTTAAGGAGGTGTCAAGTGGCTGTGTGATAGGTGCTTCAGAAGATGAAAGATCTGGTTCACAGGTGTTCACCACCTTCCAAAAATACTTTTAAGGGGAATAATGTGAATCAATTCTCCTGAATCCTTCAGTGTGCACTAATATCAATAACATGATTTGGTTTTCTGCAGTTTTTAGTGCAGCCTTAGCACAGAGTATTTCAGCACTGGGAAATGCCATAGTGATTCCTCTTTGTCATGGTGTATTTTGTTGCTCTGAGCCCCTAATATTTCAAAGTTACAGCTGGTTCTAGCTCAGAGCATTGCTATTCTTTTTTCTGTATTTTCTCTTTGATTAACCAGCACGTTTCTCTGCTCAGTTACAGTTCAGACAGTGTATGTGCAGCAACCAGTGGTATTTTATGACCGCCCCATTCAGATGTGCTGCCCTTCCTGTAACCAGACGATAGTGACCCGTATCTCCTATGAAGCAGGAGCTTTGACTTGGCTGTCATGTGGTGGCCTCTGCCTGCTGGGGTAGGTCAATGAAAATTTGCCCTTTTTTCACTTCTTGCCTGACCTTATAGCTCTAAAGAGTAACAGAGTTCTCAGCTTTGCTTTCTCTTTCTGTCTGGAGCTTGAGGCTTTGTGGTTCAAAGAACCTACCTTTGCATTTATGTCCTGTAGGACCTTAAAGCAGCTCTGGAACAATAGAGTAATGGACTCCAGAGCCACTTGTGTTCTTCCTAAAGCTTCATGGCTTTACTGATGGATTTCACAGGAAGTATATTTTACCTTCTTGTGTATATAACAAGTGATAAAAGAGTATTTGTCTCTTTTTCTTTTACTTTGCAGGTGTATAGGGGGCTGCTGCTTGTTTCCCTTCTGCATTGATGCCCTAAAGGACGTGGATCACATCTGTCCGAACTGCAATACCAATCTTGGTTCTTACAAACGTTTGTAGGCAGCGTTCAAACATTGATTCATGAAGTTGGTTAGCACCTCTACGAGCCCTCTCTGAAGCTTCAAGGAGACTTCTCGTTTCTGTGCATCTTATCACTGGAAACCAATAAAAAGTAATGTTTATTGCTAGGTTGTTCGAAATACAAATTTGCCCAAGGGGGTCTTTCACTTAGGTCTGTAAAAAGTCTGCATAATCCACGTGGGCCACTCCGTCCAGCAGCAGCTGAGAGCAATGGAATGCTTCCCTTTTTGCTTTATGCAAAACAGGTTGGTGGTGTTCTACAGTTAATCCTCTGTCAGTCATGTTGCACCTTGTGCTTGCTACAGTCTCAGCACAGACCCGAGGAGGGTGCCTCTGGAGAGCTATTTAAGCTCATGCTCGGTGTCAGTGCTTTGGCAACAGCAGTGTTTGCACACTGGCAGGGAGTTGCCTCAGAGACAGGTGCCCCTCTTTGACAAAAGAAATTATTTGCTGGCATCTTTTCATGAGCACTAAAATTCACTTTAAAGCTTGGAAGAGAACCAAACCTAAAGGCTTCTTCCTTGTTGGAGGTTGCTTTACCAAACAAACAACTCAGGTTATTGTGCATCAGTGGTGATTGAATCTAACATCTGAGTTTCCTTGCCAGTTTCAAGTCTCTAATCTGCAGTAAAGATGTTTACATAGGAATTTTTAATAGACATTTGTTCAGTGTTTTTTGTTAGGCTGGAGTCTTTTTTTACTGCGGATTGCAAGTCTGTGAGGTGTTTTCTCCGTCCCAGAGAGCCTTGGTTATAGCATTGGAAAACTTCCTTGTGCACTTACGTAAGTCAGCTGATAGATAATAAAGAAACCTCAGCCTTACCTTTAAGCTTGAATGCCACCTGAAAAACACAGATAAAAGACCTGGGTTTTTAATTGTTGATCTATTTGTTAATTACTGTTTCTTTATCAAGAAGATAAAATGCCTGTTAAGGAGATTCCCTGATGATTATTTAGACTTGTACTCTGATTTTTCTAATTTAAATGAAAGATCTATTTTCAGAAAGTTAAACTAGACACACGTATTTAAGATGATCACAAAAAATTAGGGAATGAGGCTCTGAAAGTTGAAGTAATTTCTATGTCATAAGCAGCAGACTTGATCAGACATCATCTTGTTGCATTTGAATGATACCTGTCTGGAAAAGGCAGACAGGTGTTTAAACAAGGCTATGATGGTAACACTGTATTAACCTCTGCAAAAGTAAAAAGCTAAAATAAATAGAAATAAAAAATACTGAATTTACTGTTTTTGCCAAATGCGCTTTCTGTAAACATTTTGCATGAGAGTTTATCAAAAGTCTTTTAACACTTCATGTTTGAAATCCAGGAATTTTGTAGACCACGTGCAACCTCTGGGCCTCTTGTTAATTAGTTTTCATAAACTGCTGCTGCTTGTGAGTCAGTCTGCAAGTGGTTTAAGAATTTCCTGTGCATTTGGAAAAGGTTTCTGGTCTCCCCATTCCGTAAGATTTACATCAGTAGCTACGAACTGTCAAGAGGATGAAGGAGATAAAAAGCTGGTGGTTCTGTAGCTTTCTGCTTCGGAGTTGCAGTACCAGCCTGTGCTTTTGTCTGCTGGTGCCCCACCATAGTGCTCCCTCCCCGTGTTCCTGAAGGGCCTGGGTGATGCTGCATTGCTTTTCTGTGCTGGTGACATAAGCAGGACGTGAGTGTGTTACTGGAAAGCAGCACAGCCCCGCTGGGGGTCACAGAAAATGTGCTGCTTGTCACTTTATCGTCAGGCAGGAGGAAGTGATGGAGATTGCAGTGTTTCCACACTGGGTGTTTGCTTGTATGGTGGGGAGGATTTTTAGTTCTTCTCGTACCCCATTAGTCTGGTCTGGATAATCCTCCCATATATTCATTCGGTGAGTACATTTTCCAGTTGTTATTCTCTTAGCTCCCCTTTTGTCTCCAGAGTGATGGTTGGAAAATCTGAGGTGGTGGCACCAGAATACAGAACACTGACCAAAACAAAAGTATTTTCTTTGTTTTGATTTATGTGCAGAGTCCATTTCTTCTCTGTAAGTTCCTTGTATGGATTGAGAATAGGACATACAATGTTGGCAGCTCTTCAGTCTAGTTCAGCATTCTGCAGAACTTTCTGCTGCCCCTTCTATACTTAAATTTCCTCAAACACAAAGCTTGTGTTTGTTCTCTTGTGTATGAAATTATCCACAGAATGCGCCAGACTAACTTGCTTTGTTAAACTTATCTTAAAAAAACAAATGCAGGATATAACTTGCTTTGTGTGAAAGCACTTTGTGTTTGATTATGTTGAAATTACTGTTTGTTTTTAAAACTGACTCTTTTTAAAATAAAAAAGTTGTCTTTCCTATCTAGTGGTTGTAATTGGAAAATGATAACATTTGGAATGTTTCCAAACATATGGATTGCCGAAATGTTATTACAGGGAGAAATTATTCGCAGTGTCACCTGGGCCAAGTCTCTGATGAATGGCATTCTCTGCCCTGCAGACCAAGTGTCACACAAGAGCCACATCGAAAATGTGTTGTTTTCCTGCAACTCGGGCACATTGAATAGTGTTTCCGTGAAAACACTTCTGGGTGAAACTTTTGCCTTTTAGTTCAACTAAACAAAGACATACAAATATGGCTCCACATTCACATACCAGTAATCAGTGGAGAGAAAACAGGTATCAAATATCACTATATTCAGTTGGAAAGAATCCCTGTTAATCATGTAAGAATACCCTGGGGGGGTTTCACTGTCTGAAGCACTTTTTTCTTTTTTTTTTTTTTTGTTTGTTTGAGGTGCAAAAAGTAGACAAAGGTGAGGTTAATACCTCAAACAATTTTGTTATAATGCACTGATATTTTATTGAGCAACTTTATGGTTATTTTGGTAATAAGCAAGTGGTGAACAAATAGTTTTTCTTCTGTTGGTAGATACAGAAGTGTCTTACTGACTTTATGGGCTCATCCTATGTTCACAAAGGAGTAAGGAAGGGGCATAGGCCATGTGAAATCCTCCAGTCTTGCCCAACAAATTGAGGTGAAGCCTTTCTCTACCCCAACCTTCATTAGTTTTCCAGGATGACAGTGTTATTTCCATTATCTATTTTTAATAGGCAGAACCTTGCGCAATGTTCAAATTCTTATGAGGCTTGAGCCAGAAGCAAATAAAATTTGATTTTTCATCCAACAGAAAAGCTGGTTTAACAAGTAAAAGGCAGTTGATAGCCTTACAAGAGGGAATTGTTAACAAGTTCAGTGTGGTTTCCAAAACCTGCTATTTACTGCAGTGTTTGTGAAAATACTTCTGGCAGTCTAACCACAAGGTCTTTTCGGAAGAATTGAGTTGTGATTTGTCTACTCAAAGCCATTCTGTATAACTGAGCAGGAAGAGGTGAGCACTGTCCTCCTAGGAGTGAAAACTAAGAAGTGACAAGGGTGTGAAGCGCTCAGAGTTCAGATGAATTGTATTTTAGGCACTGTAGGATGACTCGATGTATTTTGTGAGATGAATACCCTCGTGTATGACACGCTGGGTGTGAATTCAGTACAGACATAAGTCTGCCCATGAGCATCGTATTACTTTTTCAAACCAGGACACTGAAAGGTGCATGTGAAACCTACTGATTTTCAAAGGAAGTGCTTCTTATCACTTACAACTGATTGTGCTTAATTTTTGTTTAACAGTCTGAAAATCTAAGGCCTGTTTGAACAGGTGACTGTGCGGTCTGGAAGTGCTAAAAGTAGCTGTAGCCATGTCGAGAATAAATTACGAATGAGTAGGCGAGTTTTTAAAGTCCGTTTGTGGTTAGCTGTTTGATCACTGTAACAACAAAGAAAAAAAGCCCCAAAAACGCAGCTTCAGCGACCTCCAGAGGGCTGTGGCATTCACGGGGTGTGTGAGCGACACTGCTCCGGGACCTAAAGCCGAGGTGCGCTGGAATGTGACTGCAGCGGCTTTACAAAAGCATTGGGGGAAAAAAGAGGCCGAGCAATTTCCATCTCCTGCTCCCCACAGCCTCTGAAGCGCCTTCTCCTGGCCACTGGTCTGTCTTGGCAACTAGTTACACAGAAGTAAAACGCTCGTGAAAATGCTTTTGCTGTTCACAAAGTAGTGCTGAAGATTGTTTTTTCACTGTGAGACAATAGAATCATAGAGCCGTTAAGGCTGGAAAGGACCCCTGAGATGATGGAGCCTGACTCCGCCGGGTCCCCCGCTCAGCCGCGTCCCAGAGAGCCTCACCTGCGGCGTGTTGGGACGCTTTGTGGACGGCGACTGCCGTGCCCGCCCACCCCTTCAGGCAGCTGGGGGGAGCGAGGTCTCACCTGAGCCTCGTTGGGCCGGGCTGAGCCCCGCAGCTGCCCCTCATCCCGCTGATGGGGAGCGCCTGTGCTCAGCTCCGGAGGGGCCGGCGGTGCGCACACACCGTCCCGGGGTCCCTTGGTGAAGAGGATCCCCGGGGCGGCCAGGTGACATTTCCACCCCTTCTTTCCTCTGGGAAAGCGGCCGGGGAAGTGCCGGTGCCCCTCGGGGCTCCGGGGGTGGCTCCGGGCTCCTTTGGGGTCGGTGACCGGGCAGAGGAATCCTTTAGGTACAGCCGGCGGGAGCCGCCACAGCCCCTCAGGTGAGTCGCGTTTGGAGCCGCGGGAAACGTGTGGGAAAATCCTGCTATAAAAGCAATTAAAAACCTCAGAGTGATGCGGAGACTGGGCAATAGTAAGGAAAGAGTTGTCAAAATATAGCGATTTTCTGGTAAATTCATCAGGTTTTTGTCCTCAGGCCTGGCTATTGACTTACCTGCTCCTATATGTATTGCTGATAATAGGCTAAGACTGCACCCACAGAGCCCACATGAACTGTAATCGTAAATGAAAAGCTAGAACGAGTATCAGACTGAGAAACTCAGCAAAGTAAAAATGGCAAACTCAGCATGTCACAAGATTTCCAAAATGAAATCTCTGACGCAGTTTCAAAATTAGAATATTCTGAAAAATCACTGTGAAGTCAGAAGAAAGCTTTCTCAGTTACTGCTTTGGGTTGATTGTAGGAAATCTGAGTTACTGTATGAAACCTGTAAGATTTTTTATAATTCAGTTTCAGACCTGAGCTGACTCTGATTTTGGCATATGGTAGGACAGGGATTTTGATAGAGGGGCCCAGCTTTCATCATGGAATATTTTATTAACTCTTTAGACTGGAATCGCTCTCTCTCACCATCTGTAGTCATTGCTGTTTGCTAAGCACACATGAAAAGTTGCTTTTCCTTTAATATTGGTAAGCATTTTGTGAGCAAATGTTATCTTTTGGAGAAAGAACGCTCAGGAAAGAGGCTGTAACAGCATAAGTTTAGTGGGGAAGGGTAGGATGGGGTTGTTGTGTCTGATTTCTACTTGTGAAGCTGGTTTGAAGTAAACGAGAGGCTTGCAGAAGGTCAGGAAGTTTGCCACAAGTTCAGTGCACCCTGGAAGACCTGTGTCTGATGTGCTGGACAAATGTGACTGCTGCTGGAAGGTTGAGTGGTTTTGTGTGTTATTCACACACTATTCCATCCATTTTAGGTTTGGGACTTTGGCTGAAGGGATGAGCTGCCTCCCATGAGCTTGCTTCTTCCCAGTGGAAACACCTTCCCTTTAGTTCCAAAGATTTGGCTTTCATCCTATGCACTTTTTGATTGATTAATCACAAGGGAACAATTGCTAGGGTGATTTTTAGAAATAAATTTATTTTATACTTGTTGCATGGGAGCATTTTGTGCATTTGCTCTTAATTTCTTTTCCTCCCGGATTTGTGGAATTTCTAATATGTCAACTTTTCTCTCTCTTCTTTTGCAAAAGGGCTGAAATACTGTTGGAGAGGGATCATTTGTGTGTGTGTCTCTCCCCCTCACTACATATGTGCCCCCTCCCCTCTGCCAGAGCCCCTCCTCTGGCTGGAAGAGGGGAGTTGAAATAGTGAGATCCTGCTTTGTGAAGGAAATTTTCTTTCACTGCCTTGCTCAGAGGTGCCTTTGAGAGGAGAACTGATGTGTTTTTGTTAACTTCTGGTCAGAGGAGGTGATTTCAATGGCCGTGGGGTTGCACACCATCATTTTACTCTGGGCTGTTGTGGCAAGAGCTACAGGGAGTAAGTAGAAGAAACTTTTTCCTCTGCTCTCAATGCAGAATACTTCGGCTAAAGCATGGTCTCACTAGCAAAACTTCTGAGATGTTGTGAATTATGTTACAACTTGTATGTTTGTAGTAACTCTTGTAGAAGCTTGGTTTTGATTTTCAGTGTAACATAGCTGTTTCCTTTACTGAGAAATCTGGGTGGTGGGAGAGCTCTCTACCTGGAAAGGAGGCATTTAAACAGCGCATCTTTCTTCAGCATTCTAGGGAAAGCAACAGAAACGGTGGGATTGTGCCAGTCAATTCATTGTCACCTGAAATTAGTATGTTAGTATTGTGTTCTAAAATTGTGCACTTGGTAGAAAACTTCTCATGGATTTACTTATTTGTTTTGAGGACCATACTTTTATTTCATTTAATTTATTATTATTTTTTATTTAATTATAACAATTATTTTTATTTCATTGACATGTAACAGCAGCGTGTCTATGCTGAGCTGCACACACGTTTTCAGTGCTTTTCTGTTCTCTTACCTGTCATTGCAGGATCCACAGAGAGTTTAAGTTATGGAGCTTCCTGTTTTGGGGAGTGTGTAGGTGAGTAGGAGAAGCCTGTATTCGGGCCTTTGATGTGAGAGGGAAGGTGGGATTTGAAAATTTCCTTCCCTTCTGCAGCAATGTTGTGTTCTGAGAATGATACTTATGTCTGAGTGATCAGCATTCATGGGGGTAGAGGAGGAGTTCCTCTAAGCTTTACCAGACCCACACCCACCTAAAAATGGCATTCTATGGATTCAGAAATGTCCAAGACACTAGAGCTGAGCAAAGGACTAAACCAGTGTAGGACTAAACCCCGCCATGGGCCCAAAGAGCACTGTGAGTTAATTCATCAGCAGATGTTTCATTTGGCCTTTGCAAAGGTGCTGCTTTGCTGCATTCCAGGAAGTGTCACAAGAGCATCATGCCATGAATGCATTGCATCTCTTTTCTGCCCTTGGAAATTATCTTCCTGCCTGGAAGGAGATGGAGGTGTTCTGTGCACAGGAGAGAGGGGAAGGCTTTTCACTTCCCTGCAGGAGCTGTGGCCAGTGTGCAGGGTGCTTTCAGAAACCCAGTTCTTTCACTTGTAAGTCCAAGTGGGAAGGGAATAGTCTGAATACCCAGCCCTTTGCTTAGCTGATTTCAGAGGCCAGAAGATTAAAAAGTAGAAAAGAAATAGGGGAAGGGGAAGCCTAAGAGACTAAAATTACCCCATTTTGTTTGTTCGTTTCCTAGGTCACAGTGCATGGTACTTCCCCAAAAGAGCTAGGTACAGCTACAGGTATTCAGCAGTCACCAGCACATTCCTGCAGGGAAGTGTTCACAAAAGCAGTGGCATCTCTCTGGAGAGCACGGTGATCATTGAGGTACTGGGGAATTGCCAGATGGTTTTGAAAGTAAGTATTGTCAAAATCACCAGAGTGATTGGGAGGAGCTGACACAGAACCCTACCTTTCTTTGGGATTATTTCCACATTTCAGGTGTTTGTTTTTCTTGTTGTTAAAAGCCAGTTCAGCTCTGGATCTCAGAGTTGCAGTATTGCTTTGATGCAATCAAGGTATTTGCTAGTTTTGAAAGATTAACCAAATAGCTGTTTCCTAACTGGTGTGAAGATTTCACTGTTTTGTCACATGAAGTGCAGAACTGTAAACGAAACTGGTCCCTTGAAAGGAACTTGGTTTATTTCAATGCACTTTCACATCTGTAGCAGTGATTTTAAAACAGCAAGCATTTTAAAGAGAACTTGCATGTGCTGGTTTGGTGCCATTCCTGTTCCACTGTGAAATTCAGTCTTATAACACTGCACTGATGGACAGGAGCTCTGTCTCTCAGGGGCAAGAGGGACAGACCGGTTTCAAAGTGCAGACCTTCTCCTGGGGTGAGCCCTGTGGTGGGGCAGGTTGAGAACTGCAGTGCTTTTACAGGGGGAGCAGGGAAAATAAACTTCTCACCTGCCTTGGTTTTCCCTCAGGTTAACAGAGGGGATAATTCATTGGTTCTGCTGGGAGGGCTGACGTGTGTGCTACATATACATGAGGCCAGCAAAGAATAGGGTGGTTTTCCCTGCCCTAACATATGGCTAAAAATTAACTGGTCAGTGGTGCCATGATTTTACATGAAAAATAGAAATTTGGGTACTGTCTTCAGATTGAAACACTTTCTCCTGCCTTGGAATATCAGTGACTGGATTCCCCAGCTTCTAGGTCTTTATCTTAATTTGAGACCTAAGATATGCAAAACAACTTATAGCTGAATGCTTGTCTTTATAATAAAAAAAGAAGTAAAAGATGCTAAGAAAAAACTGAGGGTTGCAGCCTATTCTGTACTTCGGATGGGACAGACCTACCATCTGAGAACAGCTCTCCCCAGAGCCAGCCAAGAGGGAAGCACTTTGGGAAATTGCAGAATGAACTGAAGCATCCATTTTGTCCTCTGAATCCTGTACAAGTAAGCTACAGGATGGCTACAGAGTACCGAGGACTTTATCAGACCCCGAAAGGACTTATGTTTGTCCAGGCTCCTGCCTTGCTCCAGAGTAGCTGATTACTTCTGGCTTGACAAAGAAAGGGATATAACAGTTCTCTATTAGATGTGTTTAATAGTTAATGAGACTTCTTTGTGGAAGTCATTTCCAGAAATGGCTGCAAACATGCAGCTTGAAGATGTGGCTGTTGCAGTTGTGCTACAACCCTGAGCCTTGGTGCATAGCCCGTGACATTCTCTGTGGATATTCTGATGTGATAGAGTCCACAACTTCCTTTTGACAATGAATATATTGCCTGTAATCTTTGCTCCTAGGTGCAAGATGTACAGATTAAGAAAACTTTTGCATCCAGAGAGGAGTCTCTGAAGGAAATGGACAGTCTAAGGTAGAAAACCTAATCTGATCTAGTTTTGGGGTGGGGTTTTTTTGAAGCTATATGGCTTAGCAGTGACTGGACTTTGTTCACTCTGTTCCATACTATGTTTAGGTTTAGGGTTTCGTTTGATTTTTTTTTAATTTTTTTTTCTTTAAAAAGCAAGGATCAAGATATGCACACTGTCAGCAAAAATGGTCCAAACAGGTTTTGTTAAACCAAATTTTGATCCCTTTTTATGTGAAAACAATTGGAGAGTAGACAATTAAAATTATTCCGGGCACAAATTACCAGGCCTCTAGCTGGCGAGCAGATGTGTGGATCACAGCTCTCTGGGTTGTAGTTGTTACTTGCACAGACTCTTGAGTTTGAAGTATGTTTCAGAAGGTCTTGGTTTGGAAGATTCTCACAATGCAAAGTATTGTTTGGGTTTTGGTTTTTTCTTCCAGGATATTTAAACTGCATTTATTTATCTAATGTGATTTTCTTCGTGTTTGTGGTTTTAGCAGCTCATTCATAACATATGTCAGTGTGTTTCTCATTGACTTGCCAAGGTATAGTCTCCAGTGTAGATGTCTATACAAAAAGGTCTCTTCAAACTGTGGAGGTCTGGCATTTTCCCAGAGAGCTGAGGCTTCTTGTGTTGTCAAAAGAAAAGCAGTTCTGTTGTCTGATTAAACTCAGCCTTGTAATCTTCCTCTTTGTCCTGCCACTTGGATTCTCAGCCTTTAAACAACACTGAAAACTGAGGTAATTGACTCAATTCAAAGGGTCAAAAAGAGCAAGCCTGGAGTAAATGCATTGCTTTTTATATTCATCAGGAAGAACTTTGTGTTCCCCAGTATGGGCAGTGGTATCAGAGCTCAAATGAGTGTGCAGGCACATGCTCTGTGAAGTTCTTTGCAGGATTTTCATAGCTCTAAGAGCAGTTGTGTCTTGTTCTTTGCAGAGAAGCCAAAAAACAGAGGTAGCAAAGAAAGCATTCAGTGAAGCTTGGCTATTGAAAATAATTATTCAGACGAGTAAACCTTATTAGCATTTGCCTCAGCCTATTGTGGCCATGCAGCAGTCTGGCTTGTTCTCTGAACATGCATGTAATTTCCACAGATAGCAGCAAAAGCAGCCACAGTTGCCTAGGAGTTCAGAAACCCTTATCCCATGTGCCCAGTCTCTTCCTCTGGAAAGACTCTGTCCAGATGTTGGTGCACCAGAAGTTTCTCTCTTACTTTCTGACCTGGTTGATTAGATGAACAGTCAGTTCCACAGTTCATGGGCAGAGGAACTCTCTGTCTCCCTGTGTGGGAGCTGGCCACTGGGCTACTGTGGAATTCTTCCTTTGGGTGGCTTATTTTTCCCCATTTAGAGGGGAGATGTATGATTAAAGTACATTATGTTGGAAGTGAAAATCAGTATTAAAAAGTGATCTCTTGCAAGTGTAGAAAACGCTGTGTACTCTGTCTAGGATAGCAAAAGCAGTTAGGGAGGGTAATGACAACAGAGATGGGGGAATAAATTTGGGACAGAGCCCAAGTATGAACACCCAGAATAGCAGGAAGAGATGGGTTCATTGGAAAGCCTTTTTTCTTCTGTACCACACCTGAAGAGACATGATGTAGTGACTGTGCAATTCAGACATGCCTACCAATGCTCAAGGCATCCTGAAGCATAAAATGGAATTTCCCTCTTACATTAAGCAGGAATCATTGCTATGAAGTACATCTACTTGTAAAGAATTACCAGGAGCTGCTTTTATTAAATGTTACAGTTATGTTGAGTATGCTGTGATTATCTGGAGAGGATTTGTTTTTAGGGTTTTATGGGGTTTTTTTAGGGACTCCTAGGGTCAGGGTGAATTCATGAAGACTAGAGGCTTGCTGTGGAGAGTGGAGATACAGAAGGAAAGAGATCCATTGTGTAGGAAGAGCTCTGTGGAGAAAATCTCAGTCTAATGTTATAAACGGACTTGCACTGTTTGAAACAAGAAATGATAGGCTATTTTATTGCAGGGAAATACTAGAGCAGCATCCTCTTCATTTTTCTTTCCACGATGGAAAAGTTCTGAAGCTCTGTCCTGTGAAGGGTGAACAGACCTGGGCCCTGAACGTAAAGCGAGGCATTCTCAGTGTCCTGCAGACAGCACGAGCATCTGCTGCTGGTGCTGTCCTTGAGGAGGTGAGATGGGTGGTGCAGTTGTGCTCTGAGGTGACTGCTGCATCTTGTACATGCTAAGTCTGCTCCCTTTGTGAATAGATAGATTTTTTCCACTTGGTTCAGCAGACAGTGGCACTCATCTGGTTGCTCTTTGCTGTAAATGTTATAAAATTATAGATAATTCACGTTCCCATTGAGGGTTGGAGTCCACTACTTCGTTACAACTGGAGTTGTAACACCAGGGCTTTACCTGTTCTCTGGGGGAAATACAGTATTCATTATTCATGATTATTCATCATTTCTTTTTTTCATTAATTTCAGAGGCTCTAAGATGTGGCTTCTCAGAATTCTTTGCAATTACTTTAATGCTTAAGCTCAAGTTCTGCTGTGTTAGACTGAAACAACAGTCCAGCCTACCCTGCTGTCACCTGTGTGTTTGCAGGAGTGCAGCTGAGATGCCTCAGGGGCCGTGGCTCTGCTGTGAAGAGCTGTGTCTGGGCTGCCCCTCAGCATGATGTGCACTGCCTCATTCTCCTGCTATTGCTGCATGTCAGTGCTTAAAGAGATGTTCTGCTGTAAGGCTTGGGACACCCCTATGTAATGAAACTTCTTCTGACTAGTAATGCACTTCTGAGTAATGCTTCCCTGCACACCCACAAAATCTTAAGTGGAAAAGCATACATCTGTAAATGATGTGATTCAGAATAACACAGTGAAGTTAAATCAACAGACCCTGGCTGCTGTAAAGTTTGACCAAGGTCTTTACAATTATTTGCCTTTTCACATTTTTTGTGGCAAAGCCAGTGTTCTGCAAGGGAGCATTTAGACCTCTGTTGTTACTCCTAAAAGGTGATTATTAATTGTAATTAACCACAATACCTCCTTGTATTTGTGTGCGTGCATGTGTGATTCAGCAGTGTGTGTTTGTTACTAGGTGGATGTTCTGGGAATATGCCCAACCAGGTATCAGCAAAAGGGTCCCATCCTTGTAAAGACAAAGGACTTAAACCTCTGCTCCCATCGACATTCTGGTCTTACCTCTGTGCAGTCTGTTGTTCTTCCGCACGTGTCGGTGAGTTTTGGGGAATCACACTGGTTATTCCACATGTTTGAAGAGTGTGTGTGTCTGCCCAAACTTGAGTCTTTAGCAAAGAATTGATGAATATTATTCTCCCTGTACTGCCTGTTATTCACAGAATTTGTTTTAATGCAAATTTGCATGGTAGTTGATGAATGTTACAGTACAAATGCGAGAGGTTCTTAAGCACCTGGATTAACTCTCATTAAACTATGTTACACTGGTAAACTGAAAGAAGACCATGGAAGAGGGGAATAGAGAGATGTGAATAAAAAGAAAAGCACATTATTAAAAGAAAGTTATTATTTGCAGAAAACTTTGGAAAGATAGAAGCTTTTCTAAAAAACAAACTTTCAGGTTTCCACTGTTGGCAGCAAATACAGTCAATGTATTTGTCTTGTGCCATTTTTATTAGGTGAATATTACTCATTTCTTGTATTGTACTAACTAGTCATAATTTACCAGCCTTTTGCTTTCTTCAGCTCTGCTGACCAAAAAGTTCTGCTTAACACTGAGGCTTTGTGAACTGACACGAATTGAGACCATTTGATGCTGAAAATTAGTAGCAGTTGCTTTTCAGTGATGAAAAGTTAGACTGTAAATGAAGAGCACATTAACCTCCCCAGGCTGGGCACTGTGAGAGCTCCTAACAAGGGACTGCACCCTGTCCCAGAACTGGAATCCTCTCTGAAGCTGGGAGAGAAAGGATTGGGCAGGATGACTTGGGTCACCAAGACTCTTCCTGAAGTATCTGTTGTTCTCAGCCCAAGCAGCAGGTCCTGTCCTCCAGCCTGGAATGTGTTCAGAGCATCAGGGATGGAGTCCTGGCAGAGGCCGAATGTACCGAGTCCGACCGAGTGACGCTGCTCCCCCAGAGGGGCACAGAGACACAGACACACGCTGCACTCAGACTCCTTCAGGTGGAAACAGAGACACTGCACAAGAAAGGTAACGATGTTTCTGCTAAAATAAATTTATTTCCTAGGAAAGTCCTGGTACTCTTTGCACCCAACATTTAAGGTATTAAACGATTTGGAAGTGAGTGTTTTTACAGGCTGGGCTGAGCTGTCCCTTCTTTGAGAGCTGGGGCCTCCCATAACAAAGCTGGGTGGGTCTCCAAAAGTGGCTTTTCCAACTGGCCATCTCCTTCTTACCTGTTTTACATACCAAGTGCCTTTGTACACAGAGCATCACGCTGTGGACAATTCCTAATGTTTATACAAATGGAGCCTAATTAATTGTAAGTCCTAATGGAACTAAGGAGATGCCATGTCTGAGGACTGTTCTAATTTTTGCTCCTCCTTTGCTCTGTGTCTCCTTATAAGAATGATTTTACAGTGGGTGGCTTGCCTAGGGAAAGATTTTACAGTTGCACTCTAAATATTGAGAAATATTTTGTATTATTTTTTTGTCTGCTTCTAAATAGTTGGGGTGCTTTTCTTTAAAAGGAATCCCCAAATTTCCAGGATGCCTTTTGTTTATAGTTATGCCAGCATGACAAGATTCTTTCTCAGGAAGAGGTTAAGGGCCAAGCCATTTATTTTTCTTGGCACCTAGACCTCATGTTGAGCTTTTGGGAGGTTGAAGTGTGGAATGTGTGATTAGATGACATTGGAAAAGGGGATGAATGTAGAGTAGTAGGGCCATTTTAAGAGACATATCGATGGAAAGTAGGGCTTATTTTATGTCGATCTTTGTCTTGCTTCTCTGACTCTTTCAGGTCAGACTCATCTATAGATCTTTATACTGTTTTGTCCTTAAAGTCAAGCTGACTGCAGGCATTCATATTCATCCCTTGGCTTTACTGAGACTAGAGAGACTCTTAGAGGTAGAAAAAAAGGCTCAGAGAGAAACTTTCCCCTTGCAGAGAGGGTTAACCATAGCAAATGGCCAGCAACCACCAGATATCTGATTTTACCTTCTGTCTTTCCAGTGGACTCTGAGGATCTGTACGTGACCGGCATTCTCTATGAAATGGAAGAGACTGAGAGGGAGGTCACTGGAGGGGAAGTGACTGAGCTGGTGTGGAAGCTTTGCTTAGCACACAGTGCGAGTTATGAGGTGAGACCTTACACACAGCCTCTGCTTGTCTCCTTGGCTCATCCAGGGCTTGTATTTTTTGTTGCTACTGGCAGCAGCTGAATCTGTTTGTAATTGTCACTGTGTGAAATGAAGATCCCTGTGTCTGTGAAATTCAGAGGTGATCAAGAACACCTGTTATACAATATACAGAAGAATCAGCAGGTGATGGTGCTTAATCATTGCTCACCTGAGTGAACTGAGGGCAATGAACTGAAAGAGAGGGCATTTCATATCCTGTTATCCTTCAGATAGAGTGGTTCTTGCTAGTAGTGAAGTTCCTACATAGAACAATGTGGAAAAAACCCTATGAATTTGAAAATGGAAGAAAATACTATGTTAATGCTTAATTCTAGGTGGTTGTTAGTGTTACAGCAGGATGTAATGGTGTTTAGGCACAGACTTGAGGTCTGCATGCTGCCTGGACAATGCTGGAAAGAGAAATTACTGAGTGGACCTGAGAAACTTTCTCTAAATTCTGCCTTCTACTGAACACTCCTAATTCAGTGTCTTTGAAAGAATGGTGGATGATTTTTCCCAGTAACAGTGGGATGTCACCTCTGCCTCCAAAGAGGCCTACTGGCTTCATGTGTGGGAAATTTGTTTTGTAAATCATTAGGATTAGCACAAGTGGCTGCTGTCTGTGTCACTGCCTGAAAGAGGTGAATTATTCATCATATGCCCGTCCCAGCAGTGGGTTCCATGGGTTGTGAACCATTTTCACTGTTTCAGGGTGTTCCTTCTGTGTGACAAGACATTTCAAAGAGAATCTTTATTATCCCTCATTTCAACCAATAAAATGTCCTTTGGGCCAGGAAAGAAGTTATGGGAATGCCCAGAGCGTTGCTGGGGAGACAGCTGCCTTGTTATGCGTGTATAGCTTGTTTGTCCCCTTATTGTTTGACTCTGAATGAGGTGAGATTATGCATTTCTTTCAGGACACAAAACCAAGAATAAATGGAAGGGAAAAATCCCCAACTCCGGGGAAAACAGTGAAGGGATGAGAAAATGGAGGTGGAGACTGTGTCATTTCCAAGGAAGCCAAGTTGTTGTTTAATTTTTAATGCTATTATGAAACAAGACTGGGTTTCAATGTGGATGTAGATTAGCTAATGGACCATTAAGTGAACAAGCTGCATACTGACAGAGAAGGGGAGAAGGAACCTCACTTGAGAGAGGCTTGAGGGAAGCCTTCTTCTGGAAGCACTTCTGCTGGAGGCTGAATTTCCATTTGGCTTTTGGGGTTCTGATGCTTGGTCTGCAGCTCTGGAGAATGTGGCTGTGTGTGCATTAGGCAGGGTGGGCAAGAGTATGTCAGATTTGCTCTGCCTTGCTCCTGTACCCCAGTCTGACCCAAAAATTTTACTTTCAGGGCATGGTCTTACCTTTTTCTTTTTTTTTTTCCCCCTGGTAAGGCATTCTGATTGGTAGCCACTACCTAATTGGATGTAAACAATACCATGTTTATGCTTTCAGAGGAATTTTTTCCTTTTTTTTTAAAGTAGAGCTATGGCAAGTCTGCAGATAGAAGGACAAGCAAGCTTCTATGTAGAGTAACAGGCAGGCTTTCTTATGTTTCATTTAGGGGTAGGAATGGGAGTCAAATTTGAATGTCGTTTGTTATTATGATACTACAAATAGAAGAATTTGCAGTGACAGCTCAATTTCAGTGCAACCTGCCTTAAAAAAGATGAAAACAGCCCACTTGAACAGACAGTTCATTCTGAAGGTGTATTATCAGGAAGTAAAAATAGCTGTTTCTCTGTGAAATTTTTCACTGAGTTATTAGATGGGAGCTTATCTAGTCAGCAGGTGTGAAGCAGAATGAAGTCAGGCTACAATCTAAAATTATATCACCTGAAAATATACCAGTGTGGAAGTGTATACCAGTGTGGAAGTTTTCTCTTGCACTGTGCTGCAGGGTCCAGCTGATGGGCCACCTGAGCTCAGCAGCAGACACACTGCCCTGAGGGCATCTGCACATGGAAAAATGCACATAAAGCCCATGTTTTAGAAATGCTTTTGAAGAACTATATGAAACACAGTTCTCTGAATATTTTATAGACCACGAAATGCAATCTGTTTCATTTAGGCAGGGAGAGCAGCTCTGCTCCTGCTACCCTTCCAGCTAATCCCAAGCTGCCTGCAGAGGTAAGGGCAGCTGTGCTTTGGGCTCTTCCCCAGCAGGGTGGATATTTTCACACAACAGCAGGGCTTTCCAGCAAAATTTCTAAGTGTTGCCCAAACTTCAGCTAAGTGATCTTTCACACAAACCTAAGACTAATACAAAGTTAGCTTGACTATTGTTTCATTTAGTGTTAGGGCTATGTCAGCAGTTCTGGTCACAAATCAGGACCTTGCTGTTCAAACTCAGAGAAGGTTATGCCCTTCACTTCTGGGTTATAACCACAGTGTTGCAATTAGGTTTATTGTCCGTTTGTATGCCAGTGGTGTGCATGGTGGTCACTGAGGGACTGACTGACAAAGTAAAAGCCTGCTCTGTGTACGTTTGCAATCTGGACAGGGAAAGGACTGTAGGGAAGAAGGGAGGGTTTACTCCCAGGTTCTGTTGTAACTCAATGGCAGTGCTGGTGTAACCTGAAGTCTCTCATTGTGCTCTGTTCTCTAAAGCTGGTTTCTGCCCAGCAAAAATATTACATCTGGTTTTGTGACCTTACAGACTGCAGGCCTTTTTATGGCCCTCGTGTTTGAGCTTCGACACCTTTCTCTTGAGGCCCTGAGAGCTCTATGGCAAAGATCTTCATTTAAGTGCAGAGACAACTGGTAAGGCTCCTTTAGTAATTCAACAATTCATAGGAAAGAAACATTTTGTGACTGTCTAGAATAATGTTTTAAATCTATGCCCAAGTGTTGGATTTAAATGTGGAGCATTTTAAAAGAAGAATTTGCATTGCACATTTTGTTTATGTAGCAGAGGGATGATATTCTCTCCCTGTTGAATGAATGTTGTGTACAAAATAGACTTGCCTGTCCCCTGTCTGTTCCCACAGACTTCCTGTTTCAGAAGCGAAGTGAGCAGGAAACCTGAGTCATGGCTTAGGGGGAAATCAGTGCTGCTGGATTTGAGCATATACTGCCATTTGTTATGGAAAAGCTTGCCTGGAGCTGTGCCTTCAGTGCCCTTCGTACTCGTGGGAGAGAGGAGACAAACATTAGTCTGGGATGTGGATGTGCTGGAGCCCCATCCTTCAGTGCCAGACTGATCTCAGGATGGTTTATACCAATCAGGCAACTGCAGCTTTAAGGATCAAGGCCCCTGCTGCTCTGCAGTCGGTTCCGACCCGATGGTTTGAGGCTCCCAGAAATACTAATCCAGTATGATCAAAATAAGTACTAATGTTTTCTCCCTCCAAAACCAGTGGACTTTTATTTATTTTGAGAGAAGCCCAGCCTCATTGTGCATGTTTGAGTCTTGAGTGTTTTGCTCATTTGAGATTTGCTGTGCTTCTCCCTTGTGTTACAGGCAACCATTAACAGATGCTCTCCCGTCCTGTGCTACTGAGGCATGTGTTGTCCTAATGAAAGAACTCGTGGCTTCTGGAGAAGTCGAGGAAGACAAAGTAGAATATTTCTTCTGGTCATTTGCCTTCATTCCTAAGCCCACCTCAGGCATGATTGAATCTCTTGCTGTGAGTGGGTGTTGCTTTTTCTTTTTTAATTTGTCACTGATCTAGATGGCTCTTAGTTTTTGTGTTTTACTGCAATAGTCTTTTTGACAGATATACACAAGACTCTGTCCAGGTAATTTTGGAGGTGAAACTACTGGCTCTTTTGATCTGGTTTCCAAACAAGGATGCATCTTGATTAGCATCTGTAGCCTAGATGCTTCAAAAAAATTTGAGGTTCACTAACAGTGGTGAGATGTTCAACAGTAACAGGCTTTCCTCACAGTGGACACAGAAATTTAGAATTAGCGAGTTTATGGGACAGAAAAATTAACTTTCATCTAAAAATGGGTAAAATACCTGGGACTTACTGAGCTGTCAATGGCTTTTTTAAGTATTGAGGTGGAACTTAGAGAAACTGTGTTCTACTGAGGGCTTTACTATTTGGAGGATCCAGAAAAATAGTTTAGATTTGTTTTCATGCTCGTTGTGAAAAGAACTGAGGTCTGTATCATGCTGACACTAATTTAGCCCATATGTGGAAGAATTTTCCACTACACCTCTGCAGGATTGTCCTCTCTTTGTTGTTTGTTTGTGTACTTCCTTTACAGACTGTTTGAAAACATGTATTGTCCAGACTGGGTTTTAGTATGTAAATATTTTGATACATCTGTTTTCGGTGGTATGTTACAACAGCCATTCTCATGACTTTTCTGAAACACCCTGTTCTTTCTGTGCTTGTTTGCAGCCTTTGCTGAAGTCCCCCAGAGCAAGCCAGAGCTGCTTCTTGGGAGTAAGCGCTCTCTTACACCGGTTTTGTTCAGCCCACAGCTCCTGTGAAGGAGTCCCTGCTGTGCAGAGGGTGCTGAGCACGCTCGGGGGATTTCTGGGAGGAAACTGCACTGTGCAAGATTCAGAACATCTCAGTGAGGTATTGGTCATACAGAGGCATGTGATACAATGCTTTACTTTTCTGTACCCTTCATGACCTTGAACTTTTTGATGGAAATGGCATTTGTTGGATTTCCAGAAAGCCATGAATACAAGCTTTGTAAATTAATATTCTTTGCAAGGGGGGGCTGATAAAATGTTGTAATCCAACAAGTACAAGCTATCAGCATGGGTGTTCTTGTATGTGGACATAAGGAAAAGTCTTTGGCCTTATGATGAAGCAAACTTCATACTGTTGATCAGTGTAAAGAACACTCATCTGTTGACAAAATGTTTGAATTTGGTTATGATGAATCCCAAATTATCTGTGATCAAAAGAGACAAAATACCAAAGTGCTCAAAAAACTTCTAAGTACATCAAATGTATGACTTCTGCTTTTCCATTGCAGGTTTTTAATAATGTTTTTGATTCCCACCAAGTCTAAGCCAGATTGTACTTACAAGTGCTGCATGGAATGAGACTGGATCAGTGGCCCTTATTGTGTCTTGTCCTCCCAGTAAAGCCACAGTAATATAGCTGGTTCAATAGGGGCTGCAGTAAACTCCTCAAATGAACAGTAATCAGTTTAAACAAAGTTTTGCACAGGAAATGTTAATGCAATAGAATGTAATGTACAGCTGACAGCACGTGGGGGGGGGTCTTTATTCTCGCTCGCTCTGTACTTACAGATGCAGCTGGTGTTAAAAGCCATCGGAAACGCGGGACTGGCCGCGGCTTCGCTGGCTCCTGCTCTGAGCTCCTGTGCTTCCCTGAGAAGCAATCCCCTGGCAATCCGCCTGGCTGCTCTCCAGGCCTTCAGGCGCATCCCCTGCTCTGCCAGGGTAGGTGATCTATTGCCAGCAGGTATCTGGTGGCCTCCTGGCACTGCCCCAGATGGCTGGTTTTTTGGAATAGCTCCAAACCTGGACCTGAAAGTGCACACATGAGGTGTTGTTCCAAGGGAGTAAATTGTAATTGTCTTTATTTTTTCATCTTTTTCTCTTAGAACGATATATTAGTTCGGTTGTATCAAGCAACCAGTGAAGATGTGGAAATAAGAATTACTGCTTATTATATAGCAATGAAATGTCCACATGAAGAGTTATTTAAACAAGTACAAAAGACTTTGCTGAAAGAAACATCTAGCCAAGGTTAGTCAAGCAACTACTGAAATCTTACATGTTCCTAAATGACACTTCAATCTAGCATTTGTTTTACACCTGTAATGGTACCAATCTGTATCTATTTAATCTTAATGCTTCATAGATTGTCTTTAAAAGATTGCTTGTAGGATTGTGACATTTTATAATGGAACTGTGATATTGTTATTGTAGCAATAGTCAGTAAGGACTGATTTTTCATAGAATTAGCTCCCTCTACTGGCAACATTTCATTAGCTGAAGGCTCTTCAGAAAGATGGGTGGAACATCATCTTTGCTCGGTGCATTAGAAATACAAAGGAATAACTGCAAATTGCATTTTGTGAAGTTGAGAAAGAAGTAAGTGGTAGAAAAAAATATTCCAACATTCTCAAATTGCTTCACCATGTTCAACAAAGAATGCCTGGAGACTAATCCTTTGCATTTAAATCTGGCAAGAAGAAGCAAACGTGAAAAGGGTGTGTGTAAGATTGTTTGCAGGCAGATGAAAGCAGGCTCTGTCTGCACTCTGGTGTGGCTGGATCCTGGCCAGCCCCACGTTTGAGGCTTATCAGCCTTATCAGGATGCTGTGGGTACAGGCCAGTATATCCTGCAGCAATTACCAGTTCAGGCTCAGCATTGTGTTCACCTGATGATGTGGCCTGTGGTTTGAAAGGCACTTGTTCCCCCTGCTTAGAGTTCAGACAGAGAGAAATTGGATCCACCTGCAAAACCCTGCCAAGGTGTACCCCCAGTGACTCTCCTCCTCCCTGTGGCTCCGTTGCGAAAATTTAATCTGTCCGACTTGTGAAGGAGCTCTACAAGTCAAAATGTTGTTTTGAACAATTCAGTGCAGTACTCATGAATGTTTGCTAATTTCCTTTCTTTGTGTTTTGTTGATACCATATTGGAAAGAATAAGACAGCATTTCAATACGCTGACTGTGGTCAAAATATGGAAATCAGACTGATTGTAAGGGGGCTGAAAATGAATGAATTCAGCTGTGCTCAGGGGAATGGCTTGACATTAGTGCTGATATAAATAAATAAAAATGCTTCCTGTACCTGTTTTTAAAACTGTTTTAATTTTTCTCTAATCTCCAAATGCTTTTCTTTGTTTAATTGAAGTGGGCTCCTTTGTTTGGAGTCATCTCTCTCAGATCCTGGAGACAGATGACCCACTGAAGGAGCACATTCGAGATTCTATTCCTGATGAAATCCTGAGCAGAGATTTTGACCGGGAGACATGGAAATACTCTTCATACTCTGATGTCACGTTTCACTCAGGTATGTGGAGTTTTAGAACTTAATGCTTTGTAGCTCATGGATTGTTAACACCCCATATGTCTTTTCTGACCCTTTACGTGTTGTCCCAGAGACCTTTAATTTTTATGACTAAACAGCACCCAGATATGCAAATGTAAGTTTGATTCTGTTCTGACCTTAATTGGAGTATATGGAATGTAATTCCAGCAAGCCAGACACCGTGAACATTTGCCTTTTGTGAGAGAGGAGACTAAGAACCAATGAACTTGTAAGATCATGTTTGTGAACATCAACTTTTGATTCCTTCCTTAGTGAGCTTCCATTGCAGCAACAGGGGATTGGGAATTTCAGTAAATGGAAATTACTTCCAATAATGTCTTTGCTGTACTAAAAAGTTATATAGTTTCATCTAGTGACAAGGTCTTACTCACCATCTTCTTAATGAGCAGAGTTACAGTTTCCCAAAGAATTATGAGTTTTGCAAAGTACATGAGAACAGCTGCCCTCCAACTGACAGACATCTGGTATTTCCCATTGCAGCTGGTGCAGGTGCAAATATGGAAGCATCAGTGGTGTTTTCTCCTGCATCTTTTCTGCCACGATCAGTCATGACAAACTTGACTGTTCACCTTATGGGACAGGCTGTAAATTTCCTGGAGGCAAGTTTATGGATTTCCTGAATTCATTTGTTTTTCATTTTAATCTTCCTCCTCAAGGGACATTTGGTGTATTGAGGTAAAAATAAATTTTCCTATTGCAGTTTCTTTAGCAAGGTGTGCTTTTGACTGCTACAGCACAGCTGCCTCAGCCTGGTGACTCCTCTGTGTAATGGAGTGAGTCATAATATGAGCTCTGTCACTCTGCTGGTATCATGCACTAGCCAAGAGAGTTAAACTCAGCTCTTGTTGAATCAAATGAAAGATTAGTCAGTGCTTTCTGAGGCATTGGTCTAGCTCTTGTTTAGGACAGTAAGATTCCTTCACTTGACTTACAGTGGAAAACCAGCTGGCTTGGATAACCCTGTCCTTTAGTACAGGAGACAGACTCAGTTACTCTGAGCTGAAGTCACTGCTCTAGTGCCACTGAGCATCCCGTGCTTGGGACATTTCAGAGACCTGCCTGCAACCCCATCTTTAGTTGTGCCTCTGCTGTGCCAGGCAACGATGTGCTTGTGGAAGAAAGAATTTAATTTAGCCTTCAGATCTCAAGTTTAAACTTGCAAGGGAACAAAATATTCATTTCAGTGTCATATACCCTGAATTTCTCTGTGTTACTAATGCTGTTTTAAGCAAACTTCCAAAGAGAATCTTATTTCAGAAGCATGAAAAGGGTGTGTTATTGTTTTCCAACCAAAATACTATTTGTAACAAGCTAAAATAGTAGCTCAAACTGTCCCATCGTGGTGTAAATGAACCAGTACCCAAATAAAAAAGGATTTTTATTTTTAATTGAGCTTTACATAACCAACTAACTAATTTTTGTGGAAAGATTTAATAGTGAAATATCCAGTGTTGGATGTTGCATGAGCCAGAATGCTAAAATTTGTAGATCTTGCTGTGATCTTGTTTGGCAAATCTTTCATTTTTGGTTGCATCTGGTTGTATTTTTTTGAATTCCTGCTTATAGAACTTATGCACATCATTGTCTGTCTTTTCAAGACTGTGTGCTCTTCCCTAGGTTGGTGTACGATTGGAGAATGCTGAAGCTCTTGTACAGAAGGTTTTTGGGCAGAAGCCTGCTTCCTTCAGTGACTATTTTTTTGGAAACACTAATGAGAGAAACCACAAGTCAGAAAACCCAGAGGAAACAGCAGGGAAGGTCAAGCAGAGGAAGCTGACTGCGAAGGGGTACAGCCCCACCCATCATCCTGGGACCAAGAGCGGCAAGCCAAAGCTGAGGAAAACAAGCCAGAATTGTCTTGGTAGAAAGTACAGTAAGATGAGTGAGCTGGTCAAAAAGGTAACTGACTGTAGATCTTGGAAAAATTTGACATCCCCCAGGTGAACTTAGGGCCCCGTCTCACACTGGACAACTGCTCTGTGTTGCTGCGACTCCTTGTCGTGAAGCGTGAGGAGCTTGCTCTGCTCACCTGCAGAGAACTTATCAGCTGCCTGAAATATCAAGCAGCAAAGAGCCAGATATTCAGGTTTGCAGGTCGTTTTATTCTCTCAAAACAATGACTCTCAGCCAGAGTATGTTGCCTGCATTTTGGGTTTCCTCCATTATTTTGAGCTCTGATCTCCTTTATCCTGATGTCCTGTTGTCTGTTGAGTGCTTTGGCACTGTGAACAGCTGCTTTGTGGTAGGTCCCCAAGTCCTGTTGTTTGTGATCTTACTTCCCAGTTTGATTTTGGATGTTATGCTGACCCTTTGTGAATTTACCCATATTTGAAAAGAGATATATATGTTCGATGTATACAACAGGAAAGCTCCGAGAATTGACTTCCGTTGTTGAATCACTGTCTTTGACTTCTTTCTTTATCATATGTCAGGTCACCGAGAGAACAGTGAGACAGGAGGCACTGAAATGTGAGCTAAGCATAAAAATCTTTGGAAATGAACTCAGCTTCTTAGATTGTGAAGATCTAAGAAAACAAATGAAACATTATTCCTTAAATCTGGCTGAGCTGGCTGTCAAGCTGCTGAAGGTAAAAGGAACCTTTTTTCTATTTGAAAGTCAGTATCTTGAGAAATTAATCTGACAGATACGTAAAAGATACAAAATATTACTTGTTTCTCTGTATTGAGCTCTAAAAGGCACGGGTGTGTATTTGGTTTAAACAGCATTCAGTACATTAGGACTTGTTCAGAACAAGGACTTGTTCTGCCATCTAATGGTTCTTATCTCTTGCTTCTCTCATTCAAATCTATCCATGCTTAAATGAAAAATAATTCTTTCTTTAACTGGGGTCAGACCAGTGCCTGACTCAGCCCAGGTGCTGGCTTTGCGCTGCTTTCTTCCTTATGTCCCCAACCAGCTCAGTTAAAAGCATTTTCACAGCAGGCAGATGCAGTTGATAGTTTTATCTGGAAAAATTCTTGACCTTATTGTGCAAAATAAAATTCTGGTTCTTGTTTGTTTGGTTTGTCACCACAGGGTCAGGAGGTCCAGCTCAATAAGAGGATGAGTTTGGCCACCGAAGAATTGCAGTTTCCAGCAATTTCAGGCTTTGCTGTTCAGCTGGCAGTCAATGCCTCAGCAGCAATCAACATCAAAGTCAAAGGGAATGCGGATTTCAAACAACAGTCAGATTTCTTTCTGAACGGGTACATCAAGCCAAGGTGATAACTGCTGCAGTGTGTCACTTCCTCATGTTCCTGATGTCAAGTAGCAATTCCTGATGTGAAAGTTTTCTGTGGACGTTCCTTGCTTAAAGATACTTTAATTCACGTTAGTACATGTATGTCTCTACATACAGTTCTTCCAGCTATTTCTGAAATTAAATAGTTCATTATTTTAATCATAGAATATACTGTGGCACAGCACCAAATGCTGTGTACTTATTGAAGAGGTTTAAATTAAGTGCTTTAAAAAGAAAGTGCTTTTCATAGAAGAACATGTATCTGAATCTTTCAACAGTGCATTTGTCCAGCTCTCTGTGCACATGGGAACTGTGGGGGCTCTGGGACAAGCTGGCCTAGGTTGGTTAACAGGAATGAGGACATCCACCAGTCTTGATGGGGGAATCCAGGTGAAAAAAGGGCAAGAGCTCAAAGTTTTTTTGAACACTCCGGAAGAATCTATGGAGATAATTAATTTCAGGTAAGATTAAGCAAGGGCATCTTCTAAAATAGTAACTGTGTTAACTTTCTTGAATCAGAACTTAACTGACAGGCTCATTAAATAGAGCAGAAATACGTTTTGTCAGAAAACAAACTGTTTCAGTCTGACTCACAGTCCAAATCTGGCATTCAGAAGAAAAAGAGGGGGAAATTATTTGGTGCATTTTGCACTACTTTACCACAAAAACATATGTTCAAAACAAAGCCTTATGATAAAAGATGTAAATGGATTTTTCATACTCCCCTGTTTCTTCCTTCTGAATGTCAGTGCTGTTTCTGGAATTTTAGTGTCCAGAGAATCTAGTTCAAGGTATTAAAATGGTGGAGGAAAAGCTTAGCACTGCTTCTGCAGATGGTATTTAGCAATACTAGGAATAGAATGCTATTTAGCAAAACACTGGAGAAGTTTGGAATATAGTAAAAATAAGGTGTGTTCAAACCTTCTGGTGAGTTTTTATTTAGGTTCTTTAATGTTAGGTAAAGGTTATATTGTTACATACCACCTCAACAGCTGTCAGATATTAAGCAGTTAAATTGCTTGTGTTAATAAAATCTAGGCTTTTTAGTTCAGTTTATTTTCTGGGTTTCTCTTTGGACTTTTAGTTTTGACAGAAATCCAAGTAGAAGGCACATATTGTAAATGACGTGTCTGCATGTCTTAGACATAACACATGAATAAAGCACTTACAGGATGTGGATTGTTGTTTGTGTGTCTCTTGACTTGGGACATTGTGGTGCTGTAGGATATGAAGGTCAGAAAGGCTAGAAGTCTCTGGACTTCACATTTAAACCATTCATTCCCTTACGCCTCTGGGAAATTGGTTCTGTAATTCTGGTTCTGCCATCTAGGCTGGATGACAGAATAAAGGCAAAATAATTACAAATCTATATTATGCATTATTTGAACAAAAGACTGAGTGTAGAGTCTATTAGATGTAGCATTAACTCCTTCGCTCCCATCAAGTGCAGAGACCACAATTCTCGTACAGGCAGTTTAGTGAAGTTTTCCAGTTCTGTAATACATAGCCTAAGGGCAAACCAAGTGTCCAGAAGGCAGGAAGTGAGTGGAGGTCAGTACGCTGACCATACCAATAATGTCAGTTCTAATACTGACTGTGGAGAACTGCAGACAGATTCTCAAGATAGTGACAGATTAAACATGGAAACTGCGGATAAAAATCCGTGCTAATTAGTAGAAACTAGATTGACCTTAGCAGAACTTCATCTTTCTTGTTTTTCACGTCTGGGAAAGGTGGCATTTAACTGAGAATTTATTAAAGATTGTTGGAACTCTAGCATAATTGTTCACAATTCTTGGTTGTAGCTCTAAACTCTACTTCAGAGTGGTGGACGAGACAGAAGATAGAGATGTTTTCCAAGATCACACAGAAACCAGATCTTGCACTAGGGAGGAAGGTGAGTCCAGCTGTTATGCTTGTCTTGGAAAGCCTGATCATTCTGAAAGATCCATATCAGATCATTTTGTTCAGTAGAGTCCCTTTTTAACATATGACTTCTAAAAGGTCTTCAGTGCGATGTTCCCTTGCGTGTTTTGTGTGTTTGTTGTTCTAACTGGACGTTCAACTGTTGTGTTCCACCAGTGTCTGAGCTTCTTGGCTGGCAGCTGTGTTCTGAAATGTCCCATCCTGCCCCAGGCAGTGGTTGGGTTCCCCCCCTCCCTGGACCTTTGGCAGTGGCAGTCACATTGACTAAGCAAGACAGAGGCCTGCAGCAGTATGTGGTGGAGGCTGCATATAACTACATTGCTCAGGTACCACTGTGGCATGTTGTACCTTGGCTTTGGCTTTAGTTTATTCTTCTGAGGACAGAGCGGTGTATCTCAGCGTTGCATATTCAACTAACTGCATTTCAAGGCCTACATCGTTATGAACTGGTTCCCATTATAGTGGGAAAATATGTTGAGAACAAATTACTGATGCTGAGAGTAGGTACATCCAATTTTCTTATACAAAACAGTGCACACAAACACTGTTGTCTCAGGGTCATAGGTTGTTTTTTAATTGCTGTGCCAGTGACTAATGTGGTTATCCTTTCTTTCAGGAGAGTTCGTGGATCCCGAATGAAGCTGTCTTTCACTTCTTCATTGGGACTCCAAAGTCAGACTTGAAAAGGGATATTGCTCTTGACCTAAATTTTAGTGTCCCACAGAAGAAATTCAGAATCCAATTTATACAACCTAAGAAAAAAATCGAGATTGATGGTAGGTTTTGCAAACTCTGATCCTAATTATTCTCCTCTGAGCTGATACTTATTACGTTTTCACTCTGTATGTATATTGTTCATAACAATAGCGACTATCATTTTGGTGCAGTTTTATGAAGCATTACTGAACAGTACATACCCAGAAGAAGTAAATAGTTTTATTTTTGTCCAAGGGAGGATTGAATTTTCCAAAACTTCACGAACTGGACACCTGGAGCTGATAGTGGATGACCGGGACGTGTATTACATTAAGGTATGTTTTCAGTTCATGAGCTCTCATAGTAGGATGAACACTTACAAAAAGCACACAAAAGAAAGGCAATGAAAACACACATATTGAAAAATAGTTTTATGAGCAATCCATTGGAGGAATTACCAGTTCTCTTTTTTACATATTTTTTCAGATAGACTCAGTACTAAATTGCTGTGTTTTAAAAGCTTTTAAAGCATGGCTTCTGCAAGTAATCTGAAGCCATTTGTTCACATTCAGATGTAGCCAAAACCTTTGGGTTCCTTCCAGAATTAATTCAGTAGAGATGATCACATTGGCTCCTGTGGTTTTTGGCTCATTACGTCCATCAGTGACAGGTTTTATGCTTTGAGGAGGGATGGGAGGTCGGTTGTTGGATGTATAGAAAAAAAAAAAATCTTCCTCTTCTCGCCTCATTTCTGAAATGCCCGAGTTTATACTATTGCTTTCTCAAAGCTTAATCAATTTGTGCTGTTGAGTGTCTTGGGGTTTGGTTTCTTATTTGTTTGTTTATTCTAGGGAATGACAGAGTTGCAGGTGCTGAGTGGAGAGCAGAGATACATGACCCACCTGGAGGTAAAGCTGATAAAGCAGAGCAGTCCTGTCATTCTGTCAGGAAACATCACTAAGCAGCTTGGCAAGAAGATTGCCTTTTCAGTATCCCTGAGTAACTTATTGAAGGATGCTGCATTTCTTTCAGGTTAGAGGACAGTAAGTATTTGCCACATAAATGCAAGTTTTGGAGCCCTTTTATGTTGAGTTGTGTGGTTTTGGACACCTATCCCTAAAATTCCTTTCAAATCAGTAAAGACTGCTTTTTAGAAGTATTATCTTTTGATAAATTAGTACAAATATGTATTTCAGAATAGGAATTTAAAAAAGATATTTTAAGTCTGCTTTGAATTACTGTTGAAGAGGGTGGAGGAAAAAAGATATAAAGAATCACTTAACAAAAACATGCCAAAACAGTAACAGCTGTTAGGACATTTTCTGTTTTAGCTTTTGTTGGTACCAAACAGTGCAGAGACATGTATTTGTAGCTAAATGTCTCTTAAGACCTGTTCTAAAAATGTTGAAGTCTTTTTTTTTTTCCTTGCAAATACGTTAAAAGGAAAATATAAGCGAAAGTATCAGAAAGGGCTTTACTATTTGGATAACATCAGTTCACTAAACAGTAAATTAATACAGTGGAATAAATCGCTAATTTAAATCTAAGGCTCTTGTTTTTTCTTTCGTATTCCTTACTGTCGTCTCCATGTGGCAAAGATACTGAAATGTCATAGGTTTTACACGGTGTTTTCAAATCAAACCAAGGAATGAGAAATGCCAGTTTGATTTTTGGGGGATCGTGTCTTGGCGAAATCTTTGTCCTCTCACGTGCATCGCCAGTGCCTGCGCCCAAACCAGAGCTGGCGGCAGTGCTGCTGCAAAGCCACAGCCTGGCTCTGACCTTGTGCGCAGGTGAATATCCCCCTGCTCACGTCGCAGGCCTCAGGGAGGGAAAGAGGAGCGTGCTGGAAGCAGGATCTGAGCAGCGTGTTGGGCAGGCTCTGGGCAGGGGAGAGGGAGGCTGAACATCCAGCTCTGTCCTGTTCTCACCTGTCGCTACACAAGGAGCTCTCACGGTGGGGGAGAACGAATGAGTGCACTGGTGTTTTCCCCACTGGAGTATTCCCTTCTAGCTAAACTAACGCCAGGCTCCAACACTGTATAATCACTTGTACTCTTTTTGTAGCACTTCTGGAGAAAAAGGTTGATGACCAGCTGAGGCAATACTCATTGGATGGGGAGACTTATCTTCCAGGTGTCCTTGGAGTTCACGGCAGTGCTCTTCTCCAGCAACACGAGGGCTTGTGGTCTCATGGTCTGAGGATAAAATATGGACTCCTAGGTACAGTGGAAAAGAGGGAAAGTGAACGCATTCTGTATTTGTTGTTTTGGTGGGGTTTTTTTCCTGCCAGTTATTTGCCCACGTGTTTAGAACACAACTGAAAGATTTCACTTGATTTTAAACTGTCATCTGAGACCTATCTGGGATGAGTTTCTCTTTTCACTTGGATAAACTTTACTCTTTGAGTCTGCATATAAAAAAGAATTAATTTTTAAAATTGATTTTCACAAGCATGTCCGGCACTTGATTAAAAATCACTTTTTCAATGGGCATTGCTCCTAATTAATTTGTTTTCAGATGTTCATATAAAAAGAATGGTTGCATAAATACACTTAAAAATATGTGGGACTGTTTCCAGGAAACAGGTGGCTGTGTTCCCCTGGCTGCAGTGTAGGAACTGTGGGTTAGTTTTGTTGGACAGAGCAGGTGAGCATCAGTACAATTATTTTAAGGTATTGAAACCTGTAGTAGACAGTCATGATAAATGTTATAGGGTGATTGTATGTTCAGAGAGTAAGTAGCAATTTGAGTAGTAAAGTTTTCATAAACCTACACAGATTTAAGACTGTAGAATATACTGGCCAGGCCTTTTACATGAGTAAATTATTTTTTTTCTGTGCTAGTGTTTTCGTTTTCATAGGTGTAAATCACTTGTCTAGCAAATAGAAACTCACTGTTCTTAAATGCAGTTCATTTAATGTGTGCTTTCCTTTGGATTTGTAGGATAAATCAAGAAGTATATAGCTGTAAAACCAGATAAATCTCACTTTAATGTTTTTGAAAAATGGAAGCCTCAAAGCCACTACCAGATTTATAGTATCAACATTTTGAAAGTTTGCTTCTGATTTATTTGCATAGATAACTTTGTGATTTAACTTGAACAGGAGAGGCAAAAAATCCTCGCCATGAATGCAGCGTGAGGCAAAGGATTAAAGTGGAGACAGGTGCACATGGAGTGTACAAACTGGATGTGGGGCACGAGTTTCACTGTGTGCAGACTCCCAGCTACAATCACAGGGTAGGTGCTGGCCCAGGCACTCGTGTGTGGGTGCCCCCGTGTCACTCGTGTGCTGAGGGGCTCAGGACATGTGACAGAAAGCTCAGTTCCCAGGAAAAAGGCAGTTCTCTGTTCTTTAGGTTCACCTGAAACACGAGGCGAGTGCATCTTGGCTTTCCTCCCGGGTGGAAGTGAGCTATGGGAAACACTGGGAGGAAACAGACAACAAGAAGAAAGTGCTGATCAGCCAAGCATTCAAGAACAGTTCCAGTCCGTCTGTAGTCAGCTATTTCATGGAGGTAATCATGGTTGTTGAGGAGTAAGACCTTCACTTCAAATATCTAACAGGCAACATAAGAAAAAAAAATATTTATTGACCTTGTTTTGGAAATATGGTATGTTTTAATAATATAAGTCAAGTACCTGTATCTAATAATTTTGAATTAGGTAAGGTCTTAAGCTTAGGTTATAAACTGATTTCTTACCCTGGATCAGTAAAAGTTTTCCCATGATTTTAAAGTATAATTAGAATCCTCAGAGAGGGGTTATGCCTTCCTTTGAAATGCATTCTATTTGAAATTGCATTCTACATTTTCTTGAAATGCATTCTACAAAAAGAAAATATTTATTTATATTGGAACACACTGTTGTCTTTTGCTTTATTTGTAGAAAGTTCTTAAAGAAACTACAGAGACTATTCATGTAAATTTTTGTGTTATTTCTCAGAAGTTGCAGGTCTTCTCTGTTACTGTCTGAGGATAGATAACAGTTTTCTTAAATGGGTGTTATTATTTTATTATATTATTACATTATTATTCTATTTTCATAGGGAATAGTTGTAAGCACAGGATTTATCTGTGATGCTGGCAAAGACTGACCTAAAATTATGGTTGTATTTTCTTTCCTACCATGTACATGGTCTGAAAATTGGTGAAAATTTTCCTTTCTGAATCTCCAGTAGTTGTAATAAATGCACATTAAAGAAATCCTAGTCTATAATTGATCATCATGCATAGAAATCCATGGAGTGAATGGCAAATGTGCAGAGCAGAGGCAGAAGACCTTCCTGCTGTGGTGCGTGTGTGTGATGAAGGCGGGATCCTGTTTTTATTTGCTTCACTTGTTTTCCAGGTTACCCTGCAAGTCCTGGAAAAACAGGTGAATTATGGAGCCCAGCTGCAGCACCTGCACACCTCCCAGGGATATCTGCAGAGCAGCACCACCTTTGAGCTGCAGCACAATGACCACGTGCCCTTTGGGGCCGGGCTGCAGTGGAAGGACACATCCAGGAACGGCCTGAAGAAGTGGGAAGGTGAAGTACCACCAACCATTTCCAGCCTGTGCTTAGCAATGCAGGCACTGGAAGCTGCTGCTGGGCTTTCCTGAGGGAGCTGTGCATGAGTGTAAGAGAATGATAGAGGCATTGGTTAGAAGGGACACCATGAGGTTATCCAGCCCAGCCTCCTGCTCCAGTCAGGACTGTTTCTGTGGCTTTGTCTAGCTGAGTTTTTGAAATCTCCAGCTTTCCACAGCCCACCTGGCTGGCCTCTTCCAGCAAACCCGTTTATTAGCAAACCTGCCTATATGTTACAGTAGTGAAGGGTCATAATTTCACTATATACCATCCAGAGATTTTAGTAAGTGGAAGAGAATAGGTTGATAGTAGCATTTTAGCTTCATTCCAAAACCCTGGCATCTTGTCAGCCTTGTTGTGGAGTTAGAGTCCAGGTAGCTCGAAATCTCATGTTTCTATCAGCTTCTTTAATATATGTTCTTTCCAGGTGGATTAAATCTAGACACCCCATGGCTGTATCTGTATGCAGCTCACAAACTACACCAGCCTCAGCAGGCTGCTTATTCAGTGACCACGGAGCTGACGGCTGGAAAAGCTCTCTCCATTAAGAATCTTGTAGTGGAACTATTCTATAAAGATCAAGGCAATGAAAAGGAAGGGAAAGTTCACATTTACACACCAGCTACCACGTACCTGCAGGTTGGTAACATGGGGCTTCATCTAGTGTATGGCTTTGGGAGGGCTCCAGGGCAGGAGTGGGGCTGGAGCTCCGGGCAGGAGCACTTGTTTGAGAAACTCGTGCACTGTGTGCCAGCTTATAGGAAAGGATCTCAAAATGCCTGTGTTCATCTGTTTTCTGTGCTTGACTGATGAGCTGTCCTTCTCTAGGGCAGTCAAATCAGCACAGCTGGGGCTCTGTATGAGCTTTGAAAAAATGTTAAGACCATCACCTCTGCCCTTCTTTGGAAGGGGTCCATTGTTCCCTTCTAAGCTTCCTCCTAATTTATTTTAGACTCTGCTATGCAATAGAGGTTTAAAACTGATTTAATCACAGTTGCTGTGCATTAATCAGTATGATAAACCTCTGTCACTATGCACTTGTCTAAATCTTTAACTTATGTTTATGATTCAGATGTTCCTGTATTCTGAACTGCAGCTTTCCCTGCTTAGATCCTTCCTTCCCCTCTGCTGTGCTCCTGGCACATGGAATGCTGTCTGTCCCAGCTCAGCCAGACTAATGCCTTTGTTTTTCAGGCATCCACATTTAATCATCTTGGGAAGAATGTTCTGCACAGCTACAGTGAAATGATCTCTCTGTGGAATCAGCTTGTGAAGAATGAGATTCATTTGGAGAATAATGAATGGGCCAAACTTCTCTGCTTTAAGATAAAGAGTACAAAACAGGAATTTAACTTCACAGCCAGCTATGATAATCTGCCAATGGTAAGAAAGAAAACAAATGCCCTTTTTTTGTTTGACTTGGTGCTGTGTTTTTCAGGTCTGCCGCCTTTCTGAGATGTTATTGTTAGTGTTGAAACTTAAACACTTCTAGTGCTGCATCTATTTCTGTCTGCTTTGACAGGCTGCAATGTAAAACTAGGTTAAAAAAGAAAACAAACAAAGTTGGGTGATGTAATTTGGAGGACTCACCTATTTGGGAGGCGAACTACAGGCAGAAGGTCAGGGAGGAGGGACAAAGAGTGACTACACGTAATTGTCCTTTATTCTTCTGGTCTCATGATTTGAATGCAGCCCAAGAAGACAAATGTTTCTGTGAAGATTGTATGGAGAGATCATAAAAGTCCGCCTGTCACACTGCAGTTGGAAGGTCAGATAGAGGAGCTGAAGAAGGAAAAGATGCTCTATCAAAAACGTGGAACCTTCCATTTCAGGTTCAGTAGTCTTATTGTTTCTGTCTCTGAAGAATGTTTTGGCCTAAATTTAATGTGCATCTTGATGCTCCTGGGAAATGTTCTGGACTTTACAAAGTGACAGAGCCACATGCACAAAGCCTGTGCTTCGTCCCATCTGGGTGTCTGGACTTGCTCAAGCACAGCAGCTTTGTGGGCTGGTTATTTGCATCCATTGACTTCTGCCCTCTTTACTGAAATGATGGTGAACAAAGTTGTCAGAGGCAGCAGGCCACGTGTGCTGGGACGTGTTTGTTGGCAGCTCAGTCGGGTGTGTTGCCTCCTTTCATGAAAAGAGTAGGATTTATGGTGTGTCCAAACTTAAAAGTGGCGAGAAGTTCCAAAATCCAGATCTGTTCCTCTGTGCCATCCAGATGCTTTTTTTCCTACTCCTTGGGAATAATATAGCCATTCTAAAGCCAAAGGTATCCTCTTAAAACACATAACAAATGGTCTTGTTCAGATTTTGGGATGTTTCCATTTTCTAATGAGAATGAGTTCTGCTTTTAGATATTGGCCGTCCCTGAAATTTCTCTCTTCATTACCCATTATCAAAACACAGCTTGAAGGTGTTGGTAAAAATGTATCCTCACACTTAAGACATCTGGATCATCTCTGGGGACACCTCAGCTTTCTTAAGGCACAGCAGGATCAACAGGAGGGCACAGGCTGCTTTAGGAGCCACTGTGCAGCTGAGAGGGAGCTAAAAAACTGCCAGGTGTCTTTTCAGTAGAAAAATATGCAAATGAAGAATGAAGAGCTGTATCAGATATCCTGACACGTATAAAGGCAGCCCAACATCTGCTTATACAAGTTTGTGCATGTTTCCAAGGTATCTGACTAAGCAAATATGCAGAAATACTTAATACAATCCATAAAACATTACACTGAAGCAGTGAAATACTCCAAGAGCTGTGTAGCGGCTGAACATCTGTTGCACAGGATTCCTGGCATGCAGATATTGTTTCTGCAGAAAGCATGAAATGTGCACAGGTGAGATTTTCACACCTGCCCTAAGCTTTTGGACACTGTTTGAAGTGAAGTGTTGTCCAGGCAGGTGTATCAAGTGTTTGCGCTGGTTATGCATGTCAGAACTTTAGAGCATCACCCTCTCCCAAATCAAGGATGGAAACTCTTGATGCACACTTACCAGAATTCCTGACAGTTTGTATGAAGTCGTGATTCTGCTCTGGGGTTTCTTAGAGGTCCTGGTCCTGTGTGTTTTGCTTCTGTACCTGACACCCTGGTGGTATCTGCAACTGAAATTTTGGAGTTCAAGTTGAACTCTGCAGGATTGTAGTTGTTTATTAAGATCTTTTACACTTTGTTTATTCTTGTTGGGTTTTTTCCAGGCATCCTTTTAAAGTGCCCTTTCTGCAGAGCTTGCTTCTGCAGGAGACATTTACTGTGGACAAAAAGCAAAAGCACTATTTCATGGAAACCAAGGTTTTGATAAACGGGGTGGAGGAAACAGTTCAAACTCTTATACTTGGTTACCAACCTGAAAACCCCTATGTGAGTTATCCAAGAATTTTCTTTAATCTGACATACCAAAATGTCAACAAATGGGTGATTTACTGCAGATCTCTTACGTCCCTGTATTTCCTTTCAACTTTTTTTAGATTTGTGCTGGCCTTACTCATCCTTATAACTATAGGTTGTTCCCCAAAGATGTTGAAATATGCATTTTAACTCTAAGTCATCAAAACGTGAGTAAATTTCCCATTAAATTCAGTTAGGAGAGATTAGTTGTCTATTTAAACTTCTTTGTCCTTTCAGACCTAACTTGCTATAGGTCTTTAGTTCCTCACTGTGTAACTGCTGCTTCCAGAATGTTCAGAGGGTGTTTATGTGCTTGGTACCTTCTTAATTTTGCATAATAATGTGCTGCATAGTAATATATTATAAGAATATTTATTGTTTTATTTTTAGAATGTTATGTGTTAGTGTTACTAATCATAACAAGTTATGGGATAGAATGGGTTCAGGGGTCTCACCCTTATCTAGCTGTATCTATTCATCTTTCTCACCAAATACAGGGGGGGGTTCCTGCTCTTCTCATTTTTCATTCTGAGCCACAATGTAATACCTCACAATTTTCATTTTTCATGACACGTAGGGATGACTTCTCTCATTTTTCATAATATACAGGGCTAATACTCAGTGCAGTTTGCTTGTTCCTACCCTTAACACTCAGGGCAAGCGTGAGTTTGAGACTGTCTTGAAGGTGAATAAGGAAGATGTTCTCAGCTTTCTAGGGAGGTATCAGAACAAGTCCAGTGAGGCTGATTTTAGACATCTTTTCCACATGGATGTTACACATTCATTCCAGGTATTTGTGGGTTTCATTTTTGGCATTTTATTTTTTATGTCTTGGTGACTGTATTGCCTTTAAAATTATAACTGTTTGATGCTGGTAAACGTCCTGGTTCAATCAAGTCCTGGCCCTGACAAAGACCCTAAGTACCTCAGCAGATTGAATTGTAATCTGGATCAATAATATCTTATAAGAAACACACTGACCTTTTGTTTTGATACTTTTTTTACTGCATTTGCTTTATTTTTCAGTATCTTTGGATAAAATCAGTAAGATTTTATACACGTTTGCTTATATGTATCCTCCACTTAATGCCAGAAGTTCAGCTGTGCAATGACACGAGGCAGCTGGTGGGAGTGCAGTGTTCTGTTCTGATGTTCCACTCTGTCAAACAGCTCGGGTTCCCACAAGCAATGGGCCTCGGTGGGGAGCTGTTTTCCAGGCACACCGAACTGGAGCCCTTGGACTGTGGTGTGAGCGTAAAAGCCATCATCGACAGGAACGTGTCCTCACAGGTCAGTCCCCTGGGCACTGGAGGCTTCTCGCTTGAACCTTGCAGCTCTCGCAGTCCACACGCTCAGAGCTGTGTCGAGTCTCTTGTCACATGCAGGGGGGTACGTGGCAGCCTGGGAGCTGCTGAACTTCGTGCTATCAGTTGCTTTTTTTTTGTTTGGGACACAAACCTGCGTGTACGCTACGGAGTTGGTCAGCTCACGGAACTCACTGAGCACAGTGGAGAGATGTAAGCTGTCAGGGAAACAGCTGACTTGATGGTCAGAGTTTGTTCTGGCTGGGTGGCTGCATGTGGCTGGAATAGGAGACTTGTGTTCTGGCTGAAATTCAGAAAGCTCTCAAAGTCAAGTTAAATTGTACTTAAAATTCAATGCAGTTCACAATTTTTGTGTTGAAAGCTCTAGCATGGTGACAGGGTTGAGATAAAAACAGGGAGATCACTTACTCGTTACCTCTACAGACAAAACGCGGGCAATGTTAATTTAGTTTATTGCCACATAAAATTCGAGTTAGGTGGTGAGTGACAAAGATGAAAACTAAAAACTGCTTTCCCCCTCTGCTCCCCTCCCTGCTTTTGTCCAGCCTCAAGCTGTTGTCTGCAGTCTCATTGCTCAAACCGATGTTCAAATATTCTGTATTACAATTTGAGATCCTCAGTGTCCTGCTCTTCTTTTTCTGTGTGTGCAGGCCCAGGCAGCCCTGAAGAGTTACGGTGAGAGCAATTTCAATGGCTCTCTTCACCTGCACTCCAGTGGAAGGGACGTGCTGGTGCTGGAGGTCGATGTGAACAACGAGAACAGGAAGAAGGGCAGAGCTGTTGAACTGAGGGCTTTTCTCCATCAGGCGATCCTGACAAACCCAGAGTCAATACAGTTGCAGCTCATGGGCAAAATATTTCCCTCAAGGTAGAGGAATCGGAGTCTTGGTTAACTGAGGAACTGAAGAGTGTTCATTCTGGAACAAGTGCCCAGAAAGTCCATGGAGTCTCCATACCTGGAGATGCTCAAACCTGGCCACGCACACTCCTGAACACTCTGCCCTCACTGATCCTGCTTTGGGTGGGACAAGGGGTGCCTTGACAGCTGAATTAAGCATAGTAATATCTTACTTGCAATTTCTGTCTCTGTCTTTTTAGGTTTCTGATATCTTCTGAGTTGAAGCTTAATGAAAATAGACTTCTTGTGGATTTCATGGGAGCCAGGGAGCAGAAAGCTGGGTTTGCTTTGTCCCTAAATGGAAAAATCCAACACACATTTGCTGGATTGAAGGCCATACCTCATCTTCTTTCTCTGAATGGATTACTGAAGTGCAAAAACAACATTCACGACGGTACTCTCTTTGTGTTTTGTCGCTGCTCTGCAGCTATCCAAGGAAGCTTCTTAATTTTAATGTATTCCTTACTGAACTGCATCATGCATCCAGCTCTGGGGCAAAATAGGGGGTGGCTCCTTTCCTGTGCAGGTCTTCTGAAACGGGAGGGGCTGACTTGGGGCTCTTACTCCTCTGGAAGGCTCCATGGGTGGAGCAGGGCACGGCAGAGCTTTAGAGGGATTGTTTAGCCTGGAGTTATAACACAAGTAGAAGGTCACAGCTCCTCTGTAAATTTTCCTTCAGAAGACAGTCAGTGTAGTCCATGGCCTAAAGGCATAAGAATTTTGGTCAATAAAGAGAAACAGCTGCCAGAAATAGTTATGTAATTTGTTTTAAACACAGACACTTCTACTAGTAGAGAAACTCTCAACAATAAACTGATTCACTCTCTATATTAGGCAAAATTATCTGTTATGACAAATGGGAATTCTTCTGCTTCCTCCTGGTATTAAATTAATGGTTATTTTTTATGTTGTTTCTATAACTGCAGTTATTTCTGACCCAAAGGACTCTCTCCACAGAGATAATTTCTGCCTGTTCCAGGTAACATCAATGTGATGGTCAACAAAACACTGTATGGACTCCACGTCAGGAACAGGAACGCGTTTGGGAACAGCACCACACACAACATCACTGTTGCCGTGTTTCAGAACGGCAGCCAGGCCATCCCGGGGCAGGCAAGACTGCAAGGACACCTGGAGCTGAGTGAGGAGGTGAAAAGGGGGCTAGCTAGCTTCCAGCTGGATGAGAAGGCTCTTTCCGTAGACTTTTTCACTGTCAGGAGTCGTGGGCACAGCAGAGTCAGTGGGACTTTCACACATAATGTCGACTTTCTGAAAAATGCAGGTAGGAAGAAAACTCTGACTTGCTTTTATGGTGTGATGGGCTGTCAAGGTGAATTGATCTACATCACTGCAGACAAGTGGAAATAGATGAGCTGCTTTTGCTGACACCAGAACAAAATGTGATCCAGTCTTAGCAGCATTCTTGTTAGTATTGTTGAGAAAATACAATAAAATGGACACAGACATAGTTCAAAGGGTTTTAAAATACTTCAGTAAATTATTTGTCTTGTACATCTATATTCCTGATCAGTTCCTCTAAGCGTAGTTTTATGCTGACCCTAAGCAAAGCCATGGGTTTTCCTGAGCTGGAGTTATCAGTAATTTTGAACGGGTAAATTGACATTGTCCCTTTGGACTAAAGAAATCTGCTCTGAAGCTCTTTAACAGCTGACTACTGGAGTTGGACACAATACCCATTGGTAAATATCCTTTATTAAGAAAAGAAAAATCCTTGGCTTCCAAAGTGCATGCCTCGTTTTAATTTAGTGATCCCTTTTCAATGTGATTTTTCACATGGTAGGTAATGTCTTTCTATAAATATCAGTAAATGCAGGTAACTGGATGATCACATTTTATATAAAGGTGTGTCTTTTCCTATGAAAAACTATAGAAGGCTTCTTTTCTTGTGTAATACATCTCTGTATTTTATAATGTTGTGTTGATTTTGCTTCCTTCCCTGTCAATAGGATTGCCACTGGATGGCATTTTTACTGCCACGTGTGAGCATGGCACAGGAAATCACAGCATTGCTGTAGCTCTGCAGAGTGGCAGGGAAGGGATTGCTGCTGTGTTTGCAGGGCGCAGAGTGGGCACAGAGCCTGCTAAATCCCAGCTCTCTGTGAGCTTCAAGCACAACATCTCAAAGATAAAGGAACACGGGATCCCTTTTATTGTAGAAGCTGCTGGCTATTATGAGGTAAGAAAAGTTCTGCCTGTGATTCTTTAGTTTTTGGGAGGACGACTTCTAGTAACTGTAGGCTTTGCCTTTGCACTATATACATTTATTTTACTATATACATTTATTTTAAAGGTGCTACCAGCAGGCCTAATGTGTGTAGCCACCAGGTGTCAGGGAGCCAAGGAACTGCATTGCATCTGGGACTGGATTTAACTAGTTCTAGTTTCAGTCCTTTGGATGTCTGCTGAAGAGCAGGAGAACGTTTGGCATAGCTTCCCAATGGACATTTCACTCCACAGACACATCATGGGCCATGAGTGCTGCTGCAGCATTGCTTGGCCACTGCTCTCTCTAGCTGCATTTCAGCTATAGGTCTGTGAACAACACACAGTTCTTTTGCATCCCCAGTTCTCTTTCCATAAAAGGAGGGTTCAGATTTGTTGCTGGCTCTAACATGTCCTGCAAGTCTCAAGTCACCTGCATGCTGATATTTGGGTGGGTTTAACCACTGCAGTGCGGTGAGACACCAAGGTGTGTGGAGAAAGAATCCTAAACAATTCCTTTGCCGTGCTTTTTAGTAATTTCACTGCTTTGACTGTGAATGCCTGAGGACTCAAATCCTTCCAGGATTCCATGCTCTCAACATGTTTTGGCACCAGAAGGAATTATTGGTACACTGCAATCAGAAGGTCTTGCATAACAGTACAATCTCTGTTTGAAATGAAGCTATTGGATGAATTTGCACTTTTATTTCCCCAGTGCTGCTGCCCTCACACAGACTGTGACGTTTAAGTGCACTGAACTAGACTCTGCCTTTGCCACTTGTTGCTGGGATGTTTGTTTCTTTCCATGATTTGGTTTCTTTTGTGCATAGAATCTCACCACAAAGCTTGCTGCAGGGATAATGACCACAGTGGAGATGGAACATCTCAAAATTGAAATAGAGAAGAAAACCACTGGCAGTGCTATGGAAATTTCTCTTGCACTTCACCATGACGTGGGAGGACTGATGGACGTTGTTCCACGTGTACTAGAGGTTTGCAGAAACCCTGCCATATATTGTGATGTATTTGAATGCTTCACATCTCAGCTGTTCAGGTGTACCCTGAAGAGCAAGCTTGCAGCTCAGAGGAAAGAGAGACTTTTGTCAAACAAGGCCAAGTAGCCAGTACACAAAGCCTAAACATTGTTTGCTTAGCAATAAAGAGCAGGTTTTCAAGATGTGGTGGGTAAGAAAACATTTATGTTGTGAAACTGGAGTAGATGTTTGCCCAGGCACAATAACTTGCAGTCCCAGCTTTTCTATCTTACTGCTTGCTTTCTATCCTACTGTTTGAAGATATTGTTCTGTCTTTACCTATGCTGATAATATTTGGGCATAATAGTGCAAAATTAGAGACGTGCTATAGCCTCAGATCTACTAAACTGTTTGTCGTGTTGAAACTGAACTGTAACCTCTCATCTGAAAGCTCTGTTTTGGTATCTTCATCAGTTTTATCCTTTAGCCTTGTAGCGCTCTCCTTTGAATTTTAGTCCTCTCTGCTTTTCTTCATGCTCTGAATGTGCTTTGTTGATAATGCCAACAGGTTGCTTGCAGTGGAGGATCTGCTAACAAACAACTTTCTGGCCTTTGTAATGGTGCAATTGCATTTCATCATTTTGAGGTACTGGCTTAATTTATAAACTCTGCTGTCAACAACATACTGGTTAATTCCCACTAAGGGAATCCAAGTACTGAAAGGTGTCACACACATAGAAATGGGTTTGAGCTGGCAGGAAGCTTTGCATGTTTTAGCTGAATTCTCCAACCTGTATCCTCTGCCAGTCAGAACTGAACTGCAGCCAACCCAATACAGGAACTGGGCAAGGGAGCAAGGAGGCATAAGCTGAGAATTTCACAGTTTACTCCTTCTGACTGTATTTTCTGCTCTGTCTAGCCACCCATTTGTTTGTGAAAGTCCCTGTGGTTCTTGAACTGTTCAATAAAGATACACCTTGTAAGGGGGTGTGTGTTCTTAAGAATGTGTTAAAAATGTCTGTGAGAGACACCATAAAGGTTGCATTTGTCTCCATCAAGACAGTATCACAGAGACTGATTCCTCTGTGTTTGTTCTAAGGCAAAAAAAGAGACAAATGCACTTCAGTTCTGCTCTCATGTAACATGGGGACAATATGCACAACACTTGTTGCTGCTGAGGTCTGATGGGAGTTTAACAAAACACCACAGTGCTAGAGCAATTTACATATTGTAAAGGCCAAAGTGATGCAAGTAAAAGCAATAGTGGTTAATTTATTCTGGTGTTAGTAATTCTTTTAACAGACCTGTAGATTTGGGGTTTCTTCCCTATTACTTCTATTATGGAACTCTAAAATAAAGATTTTAGGCCACTGCTCCATCTGTTTAGACATTTATAGACATATAGGATGTTTTGGGAACAAAATGGTGCAGGAAACTCATTCTCTTCCAGTAACATGAACATTTAAAAACACTATGTGGCCTGACAGGAAAGCAAACTTTGACAACTGTTTTCTGTTAATTTTTCAGACTCCAGCAAAAGTTTCACTGAATGGGACAATGTTTACCAGCAAGTTTGCTGTCACCTTCTTTGGACACGTTTCCTTTCACGACACGTTTGCCTGCCTGCAGCTCCACGCCACTGCTAACACCCAGCCTCGGCTAGAAATTGAATTCCAGCACTCTTTGCCTTCACTTCACTCCCTGGGCATTGCCAGAGAGAACCAAGTGCAGGTGTCAGCCATGAGAAGTGACAAGTACAAGGGCACCCTTGGTATTGTCCTTGGGCCTTGCATGTTGAAGGCTGATGGAGAAGTGAGCCTGGCAAGCAATGAAACTGAGTGGGTACTTACTTTTGGAAACAAATGTGCCAGTCTAGAGGTAAGCCCGGATTGTTTTCTGCATGGCCTTGTAGTCTGTGTATTCCAGATCACTCTGAGTCACAGAGACCTGTCTCCTGATGCTGTTATTTATGGACAGGACAATTTTGGTCATTAAAGCTGTTTTGGCAGGGAAATGAGTCAGAGCACTTGTGGGGGAGGTGTGTCTGAAGATGTGAATTTGGAGTAATGCAATGATAGATGTTACTGCTGGTGCCATAAAATACTTGTTTAATAACAGCTTTTTAATTAAACTTATGTCCTAGAGTCTAGTGAAAAGCATGTCCTTTCTGTTGGAAATATGGGAGGTATTTTGGGGTTTAAGATTTTTGTCTTCTACATTACTTATGAAAAGGTTGTTGTAGGATTTTATTGTTTTTATTTATTTTTTTCTCTGTGAAACAAGCTGTCTTGGATGGTCCTTTCCAAAAGCAGATTGTTTCAGAAAGAAGAAATGCTTTCTCATGAATTAGGAACAAATTAGGAAGGCAGTTGCTTTACCTTGTGTGTTTTAAATAGTACAATCTTTTCTGTTGCAGGGGATGGGATTGCCTCGTGCTGTAGTCTTTGGGGGCTCGTTTCAACAGAACATCTGCAACATGGGCTTGCTAATGAACCTCCAGTGTGATGGCAGCACAGCTGATGTGCAGCTAGACACTTCCTGCCAACAGGAGTATACACTCCAAGGGGTGCTCAGGCATTCCCTGCCCTGGCTCAGGCAGCTCGGGCTCCCTTTTGAGAACTCTGTGTTGTTCTCTGCAGCCACAGACTCCACCACAGAGGGCATTGTGTTGCTGCAGGCTGGCACATGCAGCCTTAAGGCTAGAGGGGATCTCTGTATCCAGAATAAAGCCGAATGGACGCTGGAAACAGAAACAGAATGTCAACTTCTGCAGGTGGGTCTTGGAGGCTTTTAAAGAGAGTTTGGGGATCAAGTGCAGGCCGTGTAAGGTTTTAGCTAAAATAAGTGTTTGTGTTGGAAGGGCACTCTGAGGGCACACCTGTCTCACACACCGGCAAAGAAAGTGGCTCCTGCCTCCTGCTCGGGGGTGTTCTCTGGAGACTGGGCTCCGTTCATCTCTGCTCGGTGCTGCCTTCGCAGACCGAGACTGCCCCTAAGGCTGCGCAGCAGCGTTACCTTGAGCTCTGTCGGAAACACGTCCCCTGCTCTGTCTGTTTCTATCTAAGAAAAAGTTGTGACATTTCCTTGGGTTTTCCATGTAGTCTCACTGACTGCATTAGAAAGAATGACCATTGCAAAATCGGGGGGTTTTCTAGATATTCATAGGCATTTATGTTTGGCTTTCAAATCCCCACATTGAGTAACTTCCTCAACTACAACGTAGCAACATAAAAACAACAGTGTGTTTTGTCCATTGTGAAGAGGGAGTGAAAGCCTCTTATAGTATGAAAAACAGTGGAATATTCTGTGTTTTTACAAACCCACTGCAAGAATGAGCAGAAACATTTCATTTGGGATATTGCACAGGACAGGCTTGAAATTTTAGTATTAAAAAAAATTTTTTGTGCCACCAGATGTAAGAATGCCTGTTAGGCCTATTATTTTTTGTGGGTTAATTTGAAAATTGAGATTTGTACTTTTGTAAATGGAAAACTTTGTAAGGATATAGAAGTTGTAAAACCATCCTAAAATCTTCCATCGTACCTCATTCAGGCAAAATCACAGTCTTTCTTCTTGAGAGGGAGAAAAATTGCAGCACAGAGTGTGGGGTTTGTGTCATACTGTAACATAAAGTCTCCATTTTTGTATGCTGAAGGGAGAAGAAAACAGACTTAATACCTGCAGTAAAGTGCATATATATTCCAAAGTAGTTTTGGGTTTTTTTAAATCTCGATAGGATCTCAGTTTCCCAGCTCAGGCACGGCTCACAGGATCCATTCAGAAGGACAAGTGCCAAGCAGAGCTTCTCTCTGTGCTGGAAACAGAAGGCAAAACTGCCCGTCTTGAAGTGAGAGCAGAGTGCAAGCCAAAGCTCACACTGGAAATTCAATTCAGGCATGACCTCCCCCAGCTGAAGGAAATCCCGAGGGAAAGCGAGCTGTCCATCAGTGCACGGAAACAGCTGAAATATCTCATTGGAATAGGAATGAAAGTGGGTGCCTGTGAGCTCCAAATGAATGGGGACTTTGACCCTGAAAAGAGGCTCCAGTGGAAAATGCTTCTAGAAAACAAATGCCAAACAATTCAGGTATTGGAAAACATCCATTGCTTTGCTATTGAATTTGTACATCTAAAGCAGGATCTTTGTATCTACCCAAGTCAAAAGACAATAGTCTAAGGATTTCAGTGGTAGCAGAGAAAAAAGAAAAGCATCTTTTCATGTTACATCTTACTTTTGGAGCCCGTCATTCACTATATTTTCATATGATATAAGCCAAATTTTCTATAAATAAGTGCCTACAGTTAATGGACTTGCTTGTGCTAGCTCTGATGTTTTTTAAAAGCATGGCTGATCTTCAGAAATAGAGTATTCAAAGTTGTCTTCGGCTTTATCAGTGGTTACAGTTTCTCAGGGCTTTGACAGCCAAACTCTGAAACAGTTTAAAAATACATGAAGTAAATAGATAATCTTTAGGTCAGAAAACTGAGTGTGTGGAAAGTTTGAGAGAGATGTTAGCACAGAATGATCTGTGGATTCATTGTGCAAGTCCGAGTTAATGTGAATATACAAAGATGAGATTCACCTGCTCTGTTCCAAAAACAGAGCTGCCATAATAAACCTGTGTATATTGTTTGGCTTCAGTAGATTTATGGATGCCTTAGGGCACTGCAGCAATGCCAGGCATGGAAAATTAATAGAGTTTTCACTTAGGCAGGAAGAGCTGCCACATTGTGCTGTGTTCTGTTTCTGCTGGCTTATTTATCAAGAATCGTCAGACATAATCAAAATAAAAAAGACAAAATGGATAAGATGTAGTAAGAAGCTTCAAGATTTCTGAAACATCCTATGGCTTTGATGCTTGACATACTTGATTTTACAGCTTGGTGCTATCAAAGCTACTACAGGTTTCAGGTGTTTAGTGTATTATGTGGGTGAGTGTAAAAATGGTGAATTCTTCTAATTTTTTTTTTCTTTTACAGGATCTTGGAGCACCAGTGAAAATTGATGGCTCAGGCTACGTTTTGATAGATAAAATGAACCTGGATTCACAGACATTGATCACTGTTGATGAAAGTAAATTCCAAGGACTCCTTATACTAAAAGTCACTGATGTGAGTATCCTGCAGACTCTTAGACTGCACCTACAAAGTACTGAGTAACCTACTCTAGGCTATTTTATTGGGAACAAATAGTCAACTTTTAGCAGTGAGTGCCAGAATAAAGTAATAAAATCTTTGAAAAGCTGGCACCTCTAATGTGCAGTAACAAATGTAATAGGACACAGGCTTTGGCGCTTCCTGAATCATTTCCTTGTTATGCTCTTTGGAAATTTTTCTTGTTTGTATTGTACTATTTAATGTTCCTTGTGTCACTGTGATTTACATTGCAAAATAATGGGCGTTATTTGATTAACTGAGACACTGCTGTTTGTTTAGGAAGTAAGACAGTAGCACAAGGCAGGCTCTGAATCTCCTGCTTTCCTGTTGACAGTTGCAAGTTTGACTTGTCATCAGTGCAGGAGAGTAGAGAACACACACAAGTATTGTTCTTTGTGAATCTTATTCTTTGTGATCATTCCCTTTCTTGTCAAACTGGTCATTTCTGTGTGTTTCCGCCACAGAGGAACAAGATAACTAGGGGGAGTTTGCCACCAGAGAGAAACATTTGCACCATTTTTTTCTCAGCAGTAATATATATATATATATTTATCCTACATAGGCTTGATTTCTTTTTTCTCTTTCCCAATGTAATTTCCCTAAGTTCAATGCAATTTATTTTATTTAATATTAAATGTAGGACAGACAGATTTGTTACGTTTCTGGTTTGAGCTCTGTGTTGCAGCAAGCTTTGGGTTCTACACGTGCTTTGCTATCTATGCTGTGAAATATTAACAGGAAAGGCAAGAGCTCGATGCAGTGCTAACCCATAACATCCAAGGAGCTGCTGACATTGGCATTCCTATGAAGATGTTAATTGATGTGATATCAGAAACAAACAGCAACTTCTATAAGAGATTTATTCATTTCTGTGTGAACAACAAGCAAGTAAGTGTCTCCTCCATATTTGTAAGATGTGAAGTAGAGGCTGAAGTGATTTGGGAAATGTTGTTTCATCACTTGAAATAGCTGTGCAGGAGGCCCCTATAGGAATACTCTGCAGGGGCTGATTGGGTTTTAAAGGCCTGAATTAAATGAAGGCAGTATCTTTCAGCCACTCTTTCTGTGCAATCACTCCTGCAAACAAATAGGACATCAGCAATGACCCATGATTCCCGTTTGCAAATGGCATCCAACCTTTCTTATCAGTTACCTTCACTTGGTGCAGCATAGTCCCTTCTACGGTACAAAGTTGTGACACAAAAAAATTAGACAATTCTTCATCATAAAGTTTTCATAATTTCACTCTAATGCATAATTAATACAGTAATTACAGTTAATCAGAGAAGTCCCAATGTCAGTGATGTGCCACAGCTAACTTTTGTCACATTTTCTTGGACTGAATAGATTACAGAAGAACTGAGCTTTGTCCAGAAGTTGGATGCTGTGTCTCTGAACTACAAACTCACTCATAACATAGAGGCACTGAAGACTTTGCGAATAAAAGACAGGATTGAGTTGCAGGTAAGTTGGGAGGCAGTGGCGGGGGAGACAGGAGTGCAGCCTGGGATGATGCCCAGGTGGAAGGGCGGCTGTGGCAGTGAGATGGCGAAGCACAGCGGGTGCAGATGGGATGGTACGTTCGCTGTTCAGGACTGTGTGCCCGCTCTGTCCCTGAGGGCAGGGCAGCAGCTCTCTGTTCCGAGGGGCTGGCAGGACAGCTGGCTGGAGCAGAGCTTTCCCTGGCACCGGGACTGGCGGCCGGCTGGGCTGTGTGAGAGCCCCAGCCCTGCATGAGGGCAGGGCAGGGCAGCCCCTGTGCCCACCTGGCAGAGCTGCGCTGCCCCTTGTGCACCCTGGGCACAGGCGCCTTCTCCGGGCATCGCTCTGCTGACATTCCGAATGGTATTCCCCTCCCACGCTCTGATTACTGGGCATATTTTTTTACCTGAAAAAGACAAGACTGCAACACAACACTTAATCTTTATTGATTATGCCACTGCTTGAATAGCACTAAGGCATGGCCATACTGGAGAATTTGTGTTAAAATGCTGAATTTAAAAATAAAAGGGACATCTGTAACTATATTGTGTTATAAAATTGCACAAGATTAATTTTTTTACGCATTTAAGATGATACTGCCTCAACCAAAGAAAGAACCCTGACCAACAGGAGGTTTAACTTTTATTAAACTGTCTTTTCACAATTCCTTTTCTTGCACACCAGGCTATCCTGAACCTGGAAGTGTCCAAGAGCTTTAGTATGAAAGTGCTTTATGGTGCTCACCTGATAGTTCTCGAAGGACGAATCCAAAAGTCTGAAACAAGTTCCAACTTAACAGGGAATTTCCATCACACTTTGCCATGGATGTTACAAGCCAGAGTCCCATCATCTTTACAGGTAGTTTTGGTTTGGCTGTTTTTATTTTGTTTTACAATTATTGTCCTATGTTATGATGTAATAGCCCATGGCTTGAATGAAAACTATCATTTTGGGAGGTACAGGATGGAAGCTGAGATTTTCTGATATTTAAAAACCATGGAGAGCTAAAACCTGAACTACTGAAAATTTCTTATTGCTTTCTGAATGAGAGTGTTCCATTCTGATCAGTGTTAGCAGAGTGAGGATTGTTGGTATTGTAAGTCCACAGGAGAGCAGCTTCATCCCATTGCACAGGGGCTGCAATATTGCTCCTGTGCTCTTTAATGGGAATTTTATATTTAAAGAAGTACTTCTTTGGGTGCTATTTTCAGGGAAGTATTGGAGCACCTATTATCTGGTAAATATTGTCAGTGGACATGGATCAAGTGTCCTCTATCTAAAGGGAGTCATGTGTTTGTGGAATAAAAGAGAACCTAATGAGAAATTAACATAGATCAATGAGGCTGGCGTAGTCTGAAATTCAGTTGAGTGGACTTTGTACTGGGAAGTCATAGATGATTAATGAAAGGCTAAGATATGTTTTGTTAATGGATAGATTTTTAACCGAAGTATAGACTAGAGAGAACTTTCTTTCACTTCCATTTGTCTCCTGTTTTAAAATTAAACAGTTGTTTAAATGCTTAAACAACTTGTTTGGAGAACTTATGTCTACGTGTCATTTTTTAGATAGATGTTGTTTTTCAAGGGAGAAACACTACTCAAGAAAGATACGTGCATATTGCAGCTGGAGAAACATCAGTCACATACATAATAAACTCCTACCACGTTGGTGACCAAGTGGATATCTTCTGCCAAAGTGCACATAGTAGTGAGGTACTCCAGGCATCTGGTTATCCTAAGGCAATCAACCTGATTCTCAGTGTACAGAAATCAGGTAGGTACCTGCCATCACTGGCAGGTTTTTGTTCTTTAATAACCCTCTGAGGATGTTTTGACTTGTTCCTTCAACAGCTACAAACTGACTATGACCTAAAAAGAGGCTTCCTCTTGTTTGTAAGTAAAACTGTCCTTCTGAAACTGCACCTGTGATTAGTTACATTACATCTGGTTTTTTAACTCTGGGAAAGATCTCATGTGGTACAACACCTGGTAAAGCAGGTTATTCCCTAAGATACTTACCTGTATAAAATGATTCCAATATCCCACACAAAAAAAAACCCCTTGTGGAGGGCTGGGTTGGCTCCCTGCCAAATCCCAACGTCAGCCACACGGCTTCCCCCCCCCCAAGAGAAAAGGAAAAAAAAAAACCAAAAGAGAATTGTAGTAAAAGTATATATATATATATATATTCACATATATTACAAATATATACAATCAAACCCTATGAATCTACAGAATAACAACCNACCCTCTTACAGAGCACAAAAAATGTGAATTCCAGTGTAGTTTAAAATAGTCTTTTAAATAATTCTAAATGGCTTTTGTTGCCTGAACTGTGGAGGAGAGGCACACCCATCCTCATGAAGCCAGTCTACCCTCAAAGCTTGGCCTGGCATAAATCCTCTCTGCATATCCCTCAACTGCAGATTTACATTGTGGTCTGTGATTTTGTCTTCTTTGTAAAGAGTTTGGGGGTTTCACATCTCTCATCTCACTTTTACCTTTTAGCAGTCTGTATTTTGTTTTTCAAAAATGAAAAGCTTGTAGAAAAGTGGGCAAAGGGTCTTCAGGTCATGTTGTTTGAGCAGTGTTGGGCGGCTGTAGCTGGAACCAGGAGTCACTAGAGGTCAGAAGAGCTCAGAGCTCTTCTCTAGACACGGCTGCTGCTTGCCACTCTGCAGCTGGCTCTGTGGACTCTGCTGCAAAAACACAACTGATGGGAACTGACTTGACACTTAACACTTGCACCTGGGTACGGCTGGTACCTCAAGACTTGTACGGTCAAAGTTGAAGGACATCCAGAAAAAAACTCTCCAACCACAGGGCAAAGCTCTTGGAATCCTGAATGATGACCCAAAAAGCTGGCTGGATTGTTTCTATGCAGGCAGTACTGAAATTCCTCAAAAATGAGCCACTCAAATTGGCACTATTCTGTTCTTTCTATATAGAAAACAAAGCCAAGACTATCTGTGAAATCCAGTATGACGAGAAAGATATAACTATGACTATGGATGTTGGCACAGACTTTCACCACTTTGGTGTATTTGTATTCATGGCAGAGGTGAAGCATTCCATATCACATCTCCATCATCTGGGGCTTCCCTTCTTTCTCAAGGTAATACACCAAGATCTTTTGCTGTGCTTTGATTAGAGCTGTCATTTGAGTTACTTGCATGAATCCAGAGCACTTCCAGTGGCCTCAGTGAAGTTACTCCAGGTTTATACAAGTGCAGATGAGAGGTGAGTAGACCAGTTTATCTGAATCCTCATTTAACTTAAGTACAGAGCCAGTGGTCTGTTTCCAAGGAAACTGGTCAGGTACCTGAAATTCCCAATGTCAGGGTTCATCATTTCAGGAAGGCACACATTTCCTGTCACTTCCTAGCTGATAGAGCTCACTGAAGTAGAAAGGGCTCTTGGTAGAAAACAGCTCCTTTCCTTTATTTGAACACTTGTAGCACAAACACCTAAAATGCTTCAGTGTTGAATAAACAGAAGTAGATTGATATTCCAAACTACTTGATACGGTCAACAACAGCTGTACTGTTTATCCCTTGGGAGAAAGAAGTATTAGCTGAAATGTCTCCTTCCCTTTTGAAGGATAGTACACAGAACAGCACACCCAAGTCATCCATCACCTTCTCTTCAAATAACAGGATATGTAGCTAAGGATGCAAGACTAAAGGTCAGCTTTCCTGAACATAAACCTTAGATCAATATTAAACCTGCATATTAAGTGTCATGTTTCAAGTGAATATTTAATGCCAACACTTTACTGAAAGGTATTAGATATATCCTCTCTTCTTCCCTTTTAATGTTTAGTGAAATGTCTTTTATCCTCTGAATGTTTGAGTGAAGAAAGGCAGGGATTGTAATTCTTGAGGTGCCTTGTTCATGTATGAGGTATGAGTGTAATCATGGCACTTCAGAAATCACTGTTCCCACAGACTTTGGCAAACGCAACATGTGTTGATCTTGAAGTGTCCTCATCTTCCCCGGAGGGATTCTTTAGCATTTTCAGGATAAAGCAGTAGATGATCCAGGAGCTGTGGGAAGAAAAAATTAGCCTGGAGTAAAAGATTTGTGGAACACAACCTGTTGCTTAAAAAAAAAAACAAACCACAAACCAAACTTTACAGTATTTGAAAAAGGAGAGTGGGGGAGACATTATCAAGAACCAGTAGCTCTAGACTTAAACCAGGTAAAGGGTACACTGAACGTAAGGCTGACATTTATCAATGATGCAAATAAGTAGCTATGGAAACATAGAGAAGAAAGGAAGACACCTCTTGAGGTGTTTGATTTATGCCCAGAAAGCATCTAGAAGGCCTGTCTGGGAGATAAAGTTCAGTCAAGATGATGGTTTTAAGTGAGTCAAGAGGTCGTGCTCAATGGAGGTGAAATGTTGGGTAGAAGTTATGGCATGTGATTTGTTTATTTTCCCTTCCACAGATGACAATTCAGAAAGTCCTGACTGAAAACGAAACCGAAGGAGCTGTGAGGCTGACCTATGAACAAAACACAAACTTCTCCTTTATCATCAGTAGGAAAAAAGACCAGCAAGGGTAAAAGAGTCATTCTGAGCACTGTAAAAATGTTATTAAGCTACTGTGAGTCCATGGAAAAGGTTACTGTTTTAATCACCAAATCACTGGTGAAATGGATAACAAACCTTGGATGACGTGAGTAGTGACACCAAGCAGTGTGTTTACCTCAGGAGGGTTATGAAGAGCTGCAGATTCCTCTCCTCACAGCTTGGGGCACGCCTGTCTCTGTGCCTGCCCCCACAGCTCTGAGGCAGCAGACGGTGAACTAATCCATGAAACTCTTGGCCTGAGCCAGACAACCACTTAAAAACATACCTTAACTTGACATCACTGTTTAAATCTTACTAAATGGTTTTGGCACAGTTGAAACTTGTAAAATTCTGGAGACTTGGTTTTCTACGTTGGTATCAGTATGGCTGTACCTGCACAAAACTGTAGGCTTTGAGGGTGTTTAAGAGGTGTGATCCTTGGGGTATTTCAGATATTTCTGAAGTTTCTAGCAAAAGACTTTTGCACTGAGAAGTCTTTTAAGTTCTGTTAAACTTTCTAACGATTGTAAATTCTGAGTTTGTAAACTACGAGAGTGCTTGCAAAGTCAGATTCCAAAATACCTACACAGTTTTTAAAAAGCTGATGCATTTGCTATGGCAAAGTGATCCCTGGTCCAGAGGGCTACACTGTGTCCCTGGGATGCACACACAGGTTTTCCACTGAGGTCAAAGCTGGCACTATTCCTTGGTCTCCTCTACCTGTGTGAGAATGCATCAAAAACTGGGAGGTGGGTAAGTGTTCAGTGGAAGGCACTGCCATTTGTGACTCTGAAAGCTGTGGGCAGACCTGGAGGTAACTCAGATGAACTTGTGCTGCCAGTGAGAGTGTACTTTCTGAAATATTGTTGAACAAAAGTACATTTCTTCCCTTTAGTGAAGAGTTGAATGTAAAAGCACTCCAGACTCATCCCTTCTTTCTACAGTACTTCCCCAGTGCAGCAGGACTGTCTTCTAAGGTAACTATCTGCAAGTTCTCTTTCGCATATAGCACTGCAAATTAGACTTGTCTAATATTTTAGAAGCCAAGCTGCATTATGTCTAGTACTAGTATCTCTGACTTGTTGTTGAGGATGTTCACGTTTTCAAAGATGCTAACAATCCCAGTCTTTTTTTTTTTTAAATTCAATGGGAACTTGAAAAGGTAAACTATGATATGAGTGAAGCAAAAGGCAAGCTCTACCTCAGGATGGAAAAAAGGGATTTCAATGTTACAGCAAAGCTAACTTTCACTGGAACCAGCTACGCTAGTGCCATTGAAGTAATACAGGCCATGTCCCAGGTTGGTATCTTTGATGGCAAGGACAGGCTGTGACTGGGTTAGAGGAGGGTGCTCAGGGTGTGGCCGCCAAACGCTGGGGGTCAAATACAGCTCCTGCTCTGGGAGGGGTTTTGCCCTGGATATCTCCAGTAGCACGAGCAAACATTTGACTGTAGATTAGTTGTGTGTCCAATTGTATAAACTGTTCTTTGATTTTTATATTTGTTTGCTCCTATAGGTGGAGCACATATATAGGATCCATAGGAAATCAGAAAAATAATACATTACAAACTGACTAATTGCCAGTTTTTATTGTGCAGCCGCCACACATTTCTTTCTCTAAACAAGGAACAAAAGATGTCACAAACAGATATTGTTGTGTTATCTTCTGGATTTATTCTGTAAGAGTGGGACTCAATGTTGTGAGAATTATTCTGCAAAATAAGAGAGAAAATCAAATTGTATGTTAAGCAAAGACTGTTGTAAAGAGGACACTCAATGGTTTATGTACGTTCCATTGTGGGAAAAGATGATTTACTATAGAAATGAATAGCTGCTTATACAAGAGCAGTGAGCTTAGAGTACCATTGTACTAAACCTCCTAAAAACACATTCCTAAAACTAGACCCTAATATAGTACCAAAATTACACTTAGGTTTTTAGCTTTTCAGAGAATTTGGGATTTAATGTTTCCCCTCTTTCATTTTTAGTTAAAAAATCTTCCAAGGCAGCTCATGTCTATGACTGTTTACCAGAAAGGCAACAGAACACACATGCTGAGGCACGTGGCTCTGTGGGATGGCAAAGAGATAAAGGTAACAGGCACTTACACTGGACTCTTCCCAAAGTTGTCTGGAGGTCACGACATTCAGGGTAAGTTTCTCCAGCCTTTTCTCGGTGTTAATAGCAAACTGTAAAATAAAATAAACTACCTAAATTGGATTTCAAAATGCACATGCAACAATGCAAGTCCAAATGGTTCCAATTCTGGTTCCAGTCTAGGTGTTCTAAGATCTTATTTGCTCTAAATTCATTATAAGTCTGCTGTTAAAAACATCCACTTCAGAATACTATTTCTGCTTTGTGAATATGGAACATGAACTTTTTAAAACTGTGGTAAATTCTGTTACTCTCCTGCACTGGGTACTGCAGGGAGCACTGATCACACTGGCCACTAGTTTGAGTTAATCCTTTATACTGAAGCTTTGTTGTCTGAAAATAGAGAAAATAACTGCACTTACTCGTTTGAGAGTTGTTAGCTGTTCCTCTTCCAGCTTTAGGTGATCTCAGCTCCATACAGATTATTTTCCCGGCTGTTTTGCTGCAGTAGCTCTCAGTGTAGCTCTTGGTCTTTTGGTTATTGCAGGTAACTGCTGTTTAGCTGGTGGAGAGAGGGCTCCTGTTTTCCTGATTTCCTCCCACTGAGCAGAAATCAGCACACCACAGTCCTTGTGGCTGTTGGGAAGGGGGGGTGCTGTTTGTATGAGCAGACATTGCTTCTCTGGGAGCCAAGTGTTGCCCTGCTGCCAGTGGGAGAACATCCTATGCCTTCTTTGTCAGAAAATGCAGTCGTGATTTGTGGTGGGAAAATCTTACTTGTTTTTATTTTCTTCCTTGCAGTGGAACTTTTCCATCCTCTCTCCATCCCTTTCCCATGGCATGCCAGGGTCAACTTATATGTGAAGCACTCAGCACGCAATCACCGGGATGATCTGATTGTCATTTGGAATGAGAGGGACCAGGTACAGCAGCCCAGAACAAATAAGTGTCAAGAATATCAAGTGGGTTTTCTTCCTTTTTTTTTTTTTTTTAATTTTAGAAAGGTATTACACAAGCCAGGGAATTCAAGTAGAAGGCAAAGTATCCTCCTTCTTGGATATCTAAAGGGCTCTGACTATGAAAAATGAGCAGCTGATACTCTTGTTGGAAGCCTTTTCAGGCTATGCTATTCTTTTTATTTGCAGTAGCCCCACAGCTTGCTGTTTAACCCAAAGCACTGGGTAAAGGCCTTTGAGAGTAGGTGGAAAGAACAGTACAAACATCATGTTTAAAACAGCGTAGTGGAAAAGAAATTGAACCCAAGACAAATGAGTAAGCGTGAGCATTAGTGTGAGGCTGAAAAGGATGAAGAACCTCTAGCATGGGTACTGTGCCATGTTTGCCCACACAGAGGTGTGACACATACCTGTACTTGGTGTTTTCAGCTTTCCTGAGTTAGTTGAAGCTCTTTTGTATTTCATTCTTTCACTCTCCTTTTCATTTTGTGCTTTGACTCTGCGAGCTGTGATTAAGCATTCTGTGGCAGTGCAGCCTGCAGTGCCTAAAGACAACACCAAAATTCAGCCTCAACAAACAAGCACTGTTCATGATTTCAGTAAAACAGAGAATAGTTTTACTTTCAGCTGTGCCACATTGAGAATACAAGTAGTAGGAATGTCCTCATTTGAACATTAATTTGCCCCACTACTTCAAAAAGGACTGTATTATGCACATAATTCATCTGAGGAAAAGGCAGAGGGAAATCTTATTGGGTGTATGTTTGAGGTCAGTGTATGAGAGGTGTTTTATTTCACAAGTCCCTTTTACATCTGTTGATATGGATCAGATATCAGTGTCATCTTCTCTGAAGTTTGGAAGACACCGGACAAACTACAGAGCCACTGTTGCCCACCCATTTAATTATACCCTGAAGCAACTGGAGGTCCGTTCCCTGTCAGAAAGAAGGGGCAGAAAGTACAACCAGCAGGTGAGGGCTGCAAAATACACACCTGTAATGCTGTATTTACTGTTAATGTGCCTTTCATCTTGAGATCATCCTGAAAAATGCAAAGAGCAGAAAGAGCTATTTTCTCCTCATGTCTAAACCACCAGCATTGTTTCCTTTTCTAAGTTGTGACTGGTTTTGCCTGACAGTCTTTTACTTTTGGCATTGGACCATTTTGGATGGTAGGAAGCCAGAAGTGCACAGTGGCCAGCCTAGCAATGAAAATGAGGTAAATTTTCTCCACAAAGAAATAAACAAACTCCTAGTTCACACACACAAAAAAACCCAAATAACCACCTCTCCCCACAACAAAACCAAACCAGAAACCCTTTTGATACTCCTGTGGAGCAAACATAAATTTTTGGACTGTACAGGAAATTGCAACACAAGTGTGAAAATATGCAAGAACTAGAAAGGCTTTAAAATACAATTGCGAGGTGCCCTTGAAAGCACTGATAGGGAAAAAGAGGAGGTGGAAGTCCATAAATCATCCTACAAGATTAAAGACTGCAGTGTATTTTCTGTCTGAAAATGCACTGCATGGATGAGGATGCTCCAGCTGCTGAGGCTGAAGACCTGCTCAGGGATAAGCTGTGCCAGCTGTGCAGTGTTGTTGGTTCATGTGGATCCCTTTGGTGCTCAGGGTGTTTTGCACTAAGCACTGTGTGTCTCAAGAATTATATTCAGAGGAACAAATTCTTTTGTAGAGTCATTTATTGCAGTGGAGTTCATTAATTGCTGTGTATGCCAGACCCCAGGCAGCTTCCAGAGAAGGTAACAAAGATTTCCATTGGCTAGGTTGTAGAAGAGCAGTTTCCCTGTGTTTGTCTCCTGCCTGCAGCTTCCAGGCCACAGAAGTCAGTGGAGTTTTAGTGTTGATCTGCTGCAGTTTTCATTGTGGTTCTGTATTTCTCCACTGGAAGGGGACCATTCTGCTGGATCACCCTGCAGTTGTTCTGCTGGTTCTAGTCCTGCTGTTGGACAAAGCCTCTCTTTGGTTTCAGCTGCAGCTGGCAGGGAACGCTGGGCAGCCTGCTGACATCCGACTGACCCTGGAGGATAAATCAAAGGTGGACATCTCTGCCTGGCGGGGCTGCGTGACACTCTCTGCAGGCCAGGTATGAATCTTGGCCTCTCAGAAGGGATGGGTTTGATTTTTTTCTTCTGCACTTGTTACCATAGGAAAGCCTTTTACTTTACATATGAAAGCCAACTTTTACTTTACATATGAAAGCCAACCTTTTGATGTCTGAGAGGAAGAAAAATAAAGCCTCTGAAGAATTCTGTTTCACATTGCCAGATAGGATTGTATCGGGGCTGCAGCTTTGCCTCAGGACAGAATTGTCATCCCCTCAGGTTTCCTGACAGAGACTGAAGTAGTGTTTTATGAATATAGACCATTCAGGGGCTCTCACAGGGTGTATTTTTGCCCAGGACACTTACTGCCCTAGGATATCCTGAACATATATATATTTTATTTTTTTTTCAATTACTTATACATGTCAATTTTTCCTCTCTTCCAGCTTCAGAGAATATTAAGTATGGAACAGCTGCATGCATGTGGGTCTCTAGAGCAAAGACCAACATTGTTTAATGAATATCTAGATCTGAACTGGGATGACAAAAAAATCAAACACAATTTAACATATGAGGTAAGAGAAGGCAGTTGTACCTATTGAAATAGATGAGAAGTTATTTTGGTTTTAGATGTAACGTGTGGATTTTAAGAAAGCTGCTGTAGAGTGCTGTTTTCTGGAAATATCAATGTTTCTCTTTTTTACATATCTCTCTATATAGGAAGAAAGTTAAATGCAGCATAGTTAAGAAAGAGCTCTTACAAACCAGAGGCCTCACTTGTGCTCTAAATTTGCAAAACTGTTGAGTTAATCCTGCAGGACAGAAATCAGCAACAAGGCCGATAATCCAAAACATTGCCAAGTGAAAATGCTGTGTTTTTGAAATGTTGCATTAAAATGCCGAAGCTACTAGAATAACAAAAGCCAGCACAGGGACAGAATGAGTGGGTACCCAGGAGTGTCTAAGATCCTGTTGTCATATTTTAACTTTGTTTTCTTGGTTCATTGCAGAGAAATCAATTCTTGCATCCTGATAAATTCCAGTTAGAAGCTGTCCTGGAAAACATTTTCCTGACCCCATGCACCAAACAGAAGATTCTAGGTAAAATAGAAACAAACTACTGCTCTTCCCTGGATTATTATACAAGCTTTGAGTTCTGCGACCTTCCAAATGTAAGTCTCACATAAACATACTGAACTTACTTCACTTTAAGTGTAATTACTGCTTTGGAGACTCAGTTTTCCTCAGCTGCAACTCTTCATAAGAATTACCACACTTCTGCAACCTCAACAAAGAAACTGTCTTTTGATGGGTTGAGGCACAAAGGTTCTGTTTGCCACTGTAGTATATTCTATAGGTCCTGTTATGGTTGTAAACATTCTCACTTCCTTCAAGTTCTTTCTCTCCTATTCCTCTTTCAAAGGTCTGTTAATTTTATGTTTCTGCAGAATAGCAAAACAGGCTCATAAGTGATCAAAAAGGAAACTAGAGAGGAATAAAAGTGCTTCCTCTGTGGGTAAATGTTTACTGGTTTTTATGATTGCTCTGCTGGTAGTGATGGATTTTTGAACCTTAAAGTAACCTTTATTTCTATTGCACACATAAATTGAAGACCCATCCATGATCTTCCTTAGGTACACACTGGACCTCAGAGTTGCCTGTAGATAATCACAGGACACACAAAACTTGGAACTTGCAGTAAATGTCTCTCTTCAGTTCCCAGTGGCTAAAACACGTCCCAGTTTCCAGCAGGTCACACTCTGTTAGCAATGAGAAACAGCAGCCAAGTTTTGGTGCCTGTGGACACTTTTCCCAAGACTAAAGTGTGAGAGAGCCTGTTTATGGTGCAAAGAATGTATATATGTGTCACTTCAAATTCAGGTGCCTCTGTATTCTTTTGGATGCTCCTCTTCAAAGGCATCATGGTTTAAACCCAGCTGGAAATTAAAGACCACACAGCTGCTCCCTCTTTCCCCTCCAGCCCCGTGGCATGGGGAGGAGAATCAAAGTAAAACTTGTAGGTTGAAATAAGAACAGTTTAATAATTGTAAACAAAGTAAAATACTATAATAATGGTAAATAATGATAATAAAAAGGGAAAGGGGAAAAAAAAAAAACCAATCAAGTAACGCACAGTAGAATTGCTCACCTCCTGCTTGCTGGTGCCAGACCCCCCTTCCTAAGCCCCTTCCAGGTGACTCCCCCAGTTTATATACTGGGCATGATGTTCTGTGGTGTGGAATGTCACTTCAGGTCACCTGTGCCAGCTGTGCTCCCTCACATTCTTTTGTGCACCTTCTCACTGGCAGAGCACGAGATAAAAAAGAAAAGTCCTTGACTTAGGATAGACACGACTTAACATACTGATGTTTTGGGGTTTGCTAACATTATTCTCATTCTGAATCCAAAACACAGCACTGTACCAGCTACTGGAAAGAAACTAACTCTATCCCAGTCAAAAACAGGACAATATCCACCTTATCTCCCATGCACCCCCATCTTTAGCAAAATGCTGACTAGGTAAGAAGTATAGGAGAAAAAAAGATAAAAAAGGGACATGTTTTAACAAAATATAGTTTTCTCCCAGCTGTTCATCTGGTCTTAGGCTGCAATCACTGAACATGCTTTGTTATAGCACAGAAACTGAAGATGTAACAAAGTAGGACAGTGCTGTGAGGAGGAGAAGGATGTGCTGGTTTTTGAAACTACAAGTTTTGTTCATCTCTTCATTGTGTAATTCCATGAGAATGCTACCATTGTACAACTTCTTACTACTCTCTGCAGAGCCCATTTGTTTGGAAGAATTAAGCTTTAACACCCTTTTTTTGTGTGTGCATACTTAGGTAATTGTTTTATCTGGAAAACACCGGCTCAACAAAGATAACATCATTTTGCAGTCAGAGGGCAGGTTCCACCTCGGTGATCACGGGAGAGATGAGGGGTTGGTTGGAGTATCCATAAAGAATCAGAGCACTGCTAATCTGAAGAACTATTCGATGGAAATTGAAGTGAGTTTTTATTTTATTTTATTTTAGTGGCACTGGGGTTTGGCTTTTAAAGGCCTGCTGCCATCTATCTCCCAAACGGATCAGGTGCAGCCAGTGAGTGTAAAACAACAGGCAGCTTAAAATACTCCTGGTTTCTCTAGCTCTGTTTATAAAGGAGCAGTTACACAATGTCCATGTGCTGTGATACAGAGAGAAGGGAAGGCACCAACATTAGCTGTCTGCAGAGCTCAGTCACAAATACAGTATGTATCAAGCAGAGTATATCAGTTTTAAGAGGCTGTTTGTTTTTATAGCTCACTTTCAGGAGGACTGGAATGTTTGGAGGCAGGTTTTTTTCACCTTATCAAAACAGAAGAGGGAAACAAAATACAATGCTTACACAAGGCAGCATTTACTAGAAAAAGAAAGAACTGGCCTTAAAAAAGGTACAGAAAAGCTCATATGAGGCTCATCCTGAGGCAAATCTCTTCTTTTTCTTTTTTCCCCTCTATTTTGCATTTGCTTTTAACTTCCTATGAAATAACTAAGGTGGAGAAGCTAACGGTGGCAACTGAGTGAGACAGAAAAGTAATAGGTTCAGCACCATTCAAACTCTTCATTAGCAGCACTGTGGGTAGTCAGGCTGTGGCTGCTCCCATTAGAATTTTGTCCAGGAGCCTCCTGCTATCCACTCCCTCAGCTCCTGAGCCAGGCATTCTGATGCTTGTGCCTCTCTTAGTGTTACTCCTGCATAGTGCCCAAGCATTGGGAAAGATTTCCCTCACCACTTACCATTTTGTGGGAAGCACTGATATTTGAGCATCATCTCTGAACAATCATTAATTCTGTGTGGTGGCTTTGAATAAATGTTTTTCCTTTATGGCTGCAGTTAAGAGCCTTTGAAGATATTTGGCTAGGCCTGACAGGAACTGCTGCTTCCTCATCTGTCCAGAGCCAAATCCTGGTGGAGGGGATTATTGATCAGAATGAGAAAGTAAAAGTAGCTGCTTCAAAAGGAAAGGAGTGTATTCAGTACTACATGGGGTATCTGAAAGGTACGTACCTTTGCTGATGATGTTTGGAGCCATAGAATTTAGTTTCAGGTAATCCTGCAGGGAGCTGGACTTGATGATCCTTAGGGGTCCCTTCCAACTGGAGCTGTTCTGTGATTCCCAGCTGTCAGTGCTGTGAAGAGGCAGGAAGAAAGGCTGTGTCTCTAGTGCCAAGCTAGCTCAGTTCAAGGGGATTCAAGTTATGGTCTTTCAGATAATGAAAAGCTGAAGCTTAAAACTTCTTACACAAAGGTCAGTTTGGGAGATATTTTTGTATGATTACTAGCCAGGAAAGGGTTATAATAGATGGTGATCAAATAACTATCTTGAGGTTGTGTGCCTTGTTAATGATAATCATTAATTCCAAATTCAATGAAGGAAGAGAGATGTTCAGTGTATCACATCCTGAAACAGCTGCATGAATTGGGATGCTTGAACTGGACTGTATGAACTGGGCTGTGTGCAATGACTGGCTGCAGGTGATTCTCTCACAGCTGTCAGCTCTGACTGACAACTGGTGGCTCAGGCTGTGCCTAACTTTTAGATGACTAAAGTTAGACGAAATGAGCCCCACTGCAAGTGCTTCTGTTGGGGCTCATCCACCTTTCAGCTACATTACAGCTGGGTGCAAACCAAGCAGATTTGGTGCTATGACAGTTGTCTCAAATTCATGTTGCTGATAATCCCAGCCCCTGTTTCAGCTATGGATTTGCCTTTCCACACTTTTGCAGGGAAATTTCTATCAGGTTCATAGCCTCACTTGTAAGTGCTGTGACGTATTTGAGATTAGGACCATTAGTTTGTGAATCACTGAAGTCAGAAGTTTGTAGAAATGATTCACCTCAATTCACTGTAGGTGCCTTTGCCAACCTTTCCTGCTTATGCTCATCAGTACTTGGGTAGAAACGACTTTGTGTATGATGGGTGAGCCTGGCAGGCTGAGCAGTTTCGAAACATCAAGGCAGTGAAGACTAAAGTAGAGAAAAAGCCTGTAAATCACTGACTGAGAGAACTATTTAGACTTATATTTATTCAGTGCTTCCTCTGATGTAGCAGATCTGTATTTGTAACTCATTCACAAGCCACACAGAAGAGAAAGATCAGACAGTGACACTGATCTAATTTTCTCCTGTTTATCTCTTTCGCCTCCCCCCCCCAACACCTAACACACTCGGACACTGATTGACCACCTAAGTAGGTAATTAAAAGCTAGCTTTGAAACAATGTCTGTCGGTGTTGTTCCTGTAAATGAAGCGCTCTCTTTTCATTCCCTAAGGGGATTCGGAAGAAGGAATGGAAGTCAGTGCTTGTTCTGATGGGCACCAGATGGCTGCCATTAACACCTATCTCAGCATCAATGGTGAAAGGCAAGACAACACGGGGCGAGTGACTCTAGCAGCTGCTAATGGGACCTTGAGTTTGCTGGCTCACGGATGCGGGGATCCAGTTCTTAAGGCTGAGGTGAGACCCTGTTAACTGCCGTGTGATTTTCCCAGAATATTGTCTAATTTTGTCTATTTGCTGGAGCACCTTCCAGGTAGGATTCCGGTGTGAATTCTGGTGAGTAGCCAGGCAAAATTATGTAATTTTTAAACTCAGGGTAACGTTCACGTTGATATGAAAAGTTACCATGGTGAAAATTAAAAAGTTCAGCCATAACTAGAGGTAGAAAATACAGGACCCTCTCCTACAGGGTGGATCCTAAAGGAGGGTAAGTAAAGGGAGAACAGCAGTAACTGCTCAGCAGGTTGGCTACAGAACATAAAATTAGAGTTCCTGAATATGCTTTTACTTCTATTAGGGTTTCACATACTCTCTGCTTGGAAGAGGCTTTTTGGGTTTTAATCCTTAGACTTTCTGTTCCCATGTCTATTCATTGAATAACACAAGTCATTTCCCCTGAAAAATGGGTAGCCACTGTGGAAATTTGCTGGCATTTAGTAGTAACTTTGAGTCATATGGACCCAGCATAAGCAATTTTAAGTCACAAATTCAAGGTTCTTACTAATCTTCTCACAGTACAAGCTTAATGAAATTGGGAGGCTTTTGAAAACCATACTGATGGAGAAGATAAAGAAGTTTGATGGATACATGTGGAGATTCAGGAGATCAGTAAGTATCTGCACATCACCTGTGAAAACACCGTTAAGTGTTCACACAGTGTTAATTAAAAATCATTATATTGCCTGCAGCTGTTTTGTTTTGCTCAAACATTTAAATGGTTACACCTGTGCTGACCTGTAGCTCAGACAAAAAGCCTGTTTCATGGTAGAGATCCTGTATCTCTACGAGTCAGAATTGCCTCACAGTGGAGTCAAAGCTTTGCTTGAGAGCGGTGTGTATTTTGATATTGCTTGTTTTTTGGGAACCACTGTAGGTGCAGCAATTTGGTTTCCTGTCTGAAGCAGCTGGCTGGCCTTCCATAGCCTTGCAAAAGGTGGCAGGATTCCTGCACAGTGGGGGCAGAGCTGTGGCCCAGCTGTGGAAGCAAAGTGGAATTGGGCAGATCCTGAGGAACAAGGTCCCGCTTTACCTGGATAAAGTTCAAGGCATTGTCCAGCAAATGCAGAAAGATTTGCAAAGTAAGTAAAACTGTGCAAAAGCAAGTAGAATAAGAACAATGTCAGTGCAGGGCATAAGAAACTTGACTATAAACTCTAAGACATGCTGAACAGCACAAAGGTTTCTATTTTGATCCAGCAAGAAGTGCTGACCTTGGCTCTTAGTGTACAGCGTGGGAGCCTTGATGCAATAAGCTCTAAGTAAGCTCTCTGTGAGCACCTTTCTAATGAAATCAGTGATGAGACATTCTCTTGCTCGCAGGAGGCAGAGTTCAATCACAGGAGAGCACAGCCCTAATTCCTAAGCTGAGGGATTTCTGCTAACAGTTCCTTGGCAAGCGTTTCCTCCCAGAGGGCTGTTCATATCCATCCTTGAGTCTGAATGCTTGTACTAATTGGATTTCACTTGATCTGGTTTTTTCCAAGCCTATCCAGTAGCCTCTAACTCACTGTTCAGCTGGACTGTGGCCCATCCTGAAACCTTGGAGAAATGTGGTCAGCTGTAATTAGCTGCGAGAACCTTCAGTTCTCACCACAGTAAAACCTCACTTTGGGCCAGTCACCTCTAGCCTCTTGCCACTCAAAAGTTGGATTGAGTTGATATACCATGTTTGAAATCAGTTTGTGACCAAACTGTCCTAAGCAGGCATAGTTTGTGCAGTAGAGCTCTGATGGTGGCATATTGCAAAGCACTCCTCACGTATCTTTTGGACCGCAGTGCTGTATTCATAAGGGGCTCAGGGTTAGAGCTAAATGCCTCTTTCAGTTTTACCTAACCCTGTGTCCACACACACAGCTGTGGAATGCGCCCAAACTGCCATGAAAACAAAGCTGTCTCTTCCTGTTTTCTCTGTCCCCTCTTCACTTATGCTGGAAGCTGTGGGGAAACAAGCAAACAACCAACCTCTTTGTACCACACCCGCTAAGGTTTGTTTCATTAATGTGTTTCCTTCAGAGCCATTAGCAACTTTGAAGGATGTCTACTATGACGTGACCTTGAAGCCACTGGATGAAGTCTGGAAAGAGAAGACAGAAGAGTACTTGAAGAAAACCCAGGCTTTTTTACCCAATATTGTAAAAGATGCATGGCTAATGGAACCAATCCAGCTGGCATTAAAAGTTGTGAAAGCAGGCTTGGATACGGTCGGTATAACTCAGTTCTCCACTGTGGTTTGTAAGACAAGGACTACAAATTTAAGTCTCAGCTTTGAACAATGGCTATACAAAACTAGCTGGTTTTGTGTATAGAAATAGTGCAGTTATCTTTCCACATAACAAGCTGGTGCACAGCTAATTTAGTGTTCTTGCAACCTTTGTCCTGCTTTGAAAGCAGTACTTTTCCAGCTAGAGGAGAGGTTGTGTTACTAGTTCTGGTTGAAAGCACAGTGCAGCAGTTATGGGTCATTCATATGCTTTTATTTTTCTTCCACAGAGAATGAATTGTGATTCCAGCAAACAATGTACAGATTTGGGCTAGTTGAAATGAAGAGCATAAAATATGCTGCCAATTTATATTAACAAAGACACTAATCCTTTGCAAGCTACGGAAGCACATTAACTCGGTGAAGGATTGGTGTACTTTCAGTAATGTTATTTAGGAAGAGTGGGGTTTTTTTCTGTCAGGCAAGTGACAAATGAAGGACAGAACAAAGTGCTATTTCACTGACTGTTGATTTAAAACTCTTGGCAAGTACTGACCCTGCCCTGAAGCCATTCTGAGGTTGGTTTTGTAATCATGTTGTGACTCTCAACAGACTACACAGCAGATGCTCAGGTGGGCCGAGGCCTCATTTTCCAGAGCTGTGAGCAAGATCCGGAAGCCCTTACTCAACCTGTACAGTTTTTCAGCCAGGTAACTGGTGTTTTTGCAGGGCCCCTGCTGCTGGGTGGTGTTCTAAATGGTTCTATTAGTCTGTAGGCTGAGGGTCCTGGACAGCCACCCAACCGCTCCTTGCTTTGGGCACAAGACATCACACCCTGATGTTCTGTTGGCTGCCTCTCAAGAAGAGCTACTGGGCAGCAAACAGAACTGATAATTCGGCTTATATGGCCTTGGGCAGCATAGAGCTGTTCTAACCAGACCACAGTTCTTATGAATATTTCACTTCCACATTTCTGATAACACAGAAAGCAGTGTGTCATCAGTTCAGCAGATAAGGGCTTGTGCTGTTTTGTTTGTGTTCTACAGGAACTGTTCCGTGGCAGTAAGGCTGCCAGTACTGCCTAAAGCAGCCCACTCCCTGCAGCTGGCAACTGTTCCCACTTATCTCATTGGAGAGACACTACTGAGGCCTCTGCAAGACCTCTACAAAGTCAACATACCTGCAGAGTATTATAGATTCAAGCGGAGGATGGTGGAGAGTCCCTTTGAATGTAAGGCCTTTCAAAGTGCTGCTTTGTTTTGTAACTCCATCTATTTCCATTTAGTTCTGTATTTTAAAAATCATATTTGGAATAATACTTGATGATGAATGGTTGCTAATTAATAATTTTCCTAAAAGCTTATAGGTATGTCATTCTTGTAAGACAGTAATGGTATGTATAAGATCAACACTTTGGGCAAAGCTGACATGTAGGAACAGTCCCTTACTTAATATTCATGCAAATTTTCTACTCTTCACACTTCACACCCTTGAAACTAGAAATGAACAGGTGCTATTTATCTGTCTTACCCATATGCTCCTGGGAGTTGATTCTGTGGTTCAATGCCAGTCATACCCGTGGCTCTCTGTCTTGGCATGGAGGTTTTGAAACTGGTGATCTCAGCTCTTCTGACTCTAGGATGAAAAATTGAGCCCTACAAAAACTTCAAAGTCAGTATTGCCTTTAAAAACATTGCTAAATGCTAAAAAAAAAAATGTATTAACAGTCCCAACATTCCCTTACAGAGAATGGCTTTTCCAGAACGAGCCATTTTTAATGGTTTCCTCCCAGCAGACGAACAGGCACAAAGAGGGCTGAGAACCTAGGTCCTAGTGCCCAAATAATCTAAGTGATGTATCCACAGGGTTTCCTGGACTGCAGCTCTGTTTGGTTCTCTGGTTTGGAAGGGTAGGTTTTGGAGACAGTTAATATTCTTGCTGTTTTCTGCATAAGAATGTATTGTGTGTAGGCTATGGGTGTGCGTTTACAAGTAGCATGGCAATAAATCAAGAGGAGGTTTGAATCCAAATTCAGGTTTCTCAAAGTTTTAGGACAAACAGCTAAATCTATAATGAAAAATAAATCACTAAATTGCTTCATTTCTGGAAGAAGTTTGTTGCAGAGTAACTAACTAGAATGCAAATGTAGTAATGTCACTGGAATAATAAGTTGAGGAAACATTGTAAGAGTACGCCAGCCAGAAGCTGTGTGTGCTGCAGTATGCACAGCACTTACTGCTCTGTGGAACTTTCTCACTGATGTTTCTTATGAAATCTCTAGATCATGCTCTGTTAGTGGGCACCAAGCATCTTGTGACTTTTGATGGGAAAATGTATGATTTGGCATCAAAGTGCAGCGTCCTTCTTGCCAAGGATTTCGTTCACAATGCTTTCACTGTAATACTGAATAAGGAAACCAGGAACTCAAGATCACTGTACGTGGAGATGAACCAGACCATGATCAGTATCCACCCAAGACTGAAGGTAGGAGAACCAAGACAAACATTCTTCACTTTCAGATCAGAAATTATCAACTAACAACAAANCGGCCGTACTGGGGATGAGGGGCTGAGGGAGAGCGGCCACCAGGGAACTCGGGGAGGGGAGGGAAGGGAGCGCAGGGCGGGGAGAAAGAGGCCCGGGCCGCCCCGGCCACAGTGGGGCTGAGGGAGCGAAGGCAGCGAGGGGCGGGGCCGGGCGCGGCGGGCTGGGGGGGGGGCGCG
>VWZF01003891.1:2495733-2637000 GCA_013396755.1 Sclerurus mexicanus | reverse complement strand
ACGCTTGTAATTTGTTGGGTTTTGTGGGGGGGGGGGGGTGGGTTGACATTTCCTTTAGAAAATAAGCCAAGAAATAAGCTAATGGAAAAACAGGAGGATGGAACAAAGAAAAGAATCTGGAAAACCAAGGGGATGGATTAATCAATTTCACAAGTCCTATTAGCAACAAAAGTGCAGAATGGGTAAAAATGCACTAGAACTGACTCCCCTGTAATCCTTCTTTCAGAGTATTTGTTCTCCATTAAAATAGCCGGTTACATTATTTAAAAAATCTGGTTTTGAGTAGCAAAATACATCAAAAGACTTTTTTTTCTACTGACCCATCATGTTGTGAATTATTTATTCACTCTATCTTTTTTTCCCCCAGATATTTTCTGTTTAGAGACATTCTGTAAATGGGACTTTATTCTTTTTATAGTGTAAGGAAGCAGTTAACTTTTTGTTACCACTTACAGTAAGAATAAAAGATAAGATTGGTAATAACAATAAAAACACTGACATCTAAGCACAATACAGAACCATGTAATCTGGCAATCAAATCATATGGCTTACAGGAATAGAAAGACATTAGATGGTTACTGTATATGAATGCAAAATCTGAGCGAGGCTCACAGGAGAAGAATATTTGTAATTTATGTCCCTAAGCTGCAGTCACTTGACAGCATCGATATTTAGTTTCACATAAAAAAAAATAATTGTGCCAAATATTGATAAAAGTATTGTATTCCTATTTGTTACTGCATAACAGGAGGGTCTAATGCTTATTAAGCCATTAAATCTACAGATGAAGGCAAGACCCCTACAAGACTGTAATCTTCAGGAGAGACTAAAAGGTCCCTTTCAAAAGATTTGCCTTCTAGAAACTGTGTTACAAGAAGGGCAGAAGCACTGGCGATCTGCATCAAGAAATGGATTTGTTTTCCCAAACCAGAAAATCCTTGTCTTTCAGTAAAATGCAAAGTTATAGCGAATCATCTGCAACGCTCTTACCAAAGAACTGTCTCAGCTCAGCAGAGACATTCTGCAGCTGCAGGGCAAATGTCTGATGGCTCAACAGACTGGTTCCTGGAGGTGACCCCACAGTGATCGTCCTCTGATTTAAGGAGAGCAGAGGGAGCTCAGCACACAGTTGGAAAAGGCAGGGAGCTGGTGCCTGACAGGCAGTAAATTACACTGGGTTAAATATGAGCAGATTTCCTCAGAGCACCCTGGATGAGACACAGTTTTGGTTTGCACGGATTAAAAGGAAGGAATCAATCTTCTGCCTGCTATTACAATAGGCACCTTTCTTCCAAGGACATTATTCCTCACACTGACATGCATGTGAGATGGTTACAAGTATGGATAACATGGAAAGCTCAAACTACATCTAGATACATAGTCCAGAGCATAGCAGGAGCCAGGGCTCCCTCAATTACACTAGCACTATTTTGTTGGTATGGTGCCAAGAGACCTTAGAAACGAATTTGACCCCAGATCTCCATGAAGAGATTTCCAAAGAAGCAGCAACTTGAAATTTTCTGTCCAGATCAGACCTTTTCATGCTCTGACAGTACTACTTAAAATGGAAGCAATTCTCTGCTCTCCTCTCTAATTTTGGTAAAAGGCTGATACTACCCAAGCACAAAATCTTCCTTTCCCTTGGCCAAAAATTCTAATCTTTAAAGCCTATCTAAAAGAGTTTTTAAAAATATCTCCACCCCAGTCCATTGGTCAATGTATACAGAAAAGGTTCTTATCTGTTTCACTTTCCTAGTACTGAGAACTCACTAACTGTACTTCAAACAAAGTTTCAGGGTTTGAGGGTTTTTTTTTAAAGATTTAGAATCCAAGTCATCACAACATATTTTTTTAATTTTATTTTTAGTATTTTGTAAACTCATGCTTTAGAAACAGGGCTACCTGAAAGCTCCACAGTTGAATGGAAGAAAAGTCATCAAGTGTGGAGCTGATAAGTACATGGATCATAATGGTAATGTCTGAATGGCCCACAAATGTGCACAAAACAGATACTGTACAAAACCTTGTGTGTGGCAGCCCAGAAGCTCAGGGGACTCAAGAGTGATGGGGACAGGCCAAGGGCAGCTTCCACCTGCTCTGCTGTGCAGCCTGCTCACAGGTGCTGGTGCTGCTCTGTGTTGGCATCTCTAGCAGCCACTGGCTGCCCACAATCACGAGTAAGCTGCAGAGTGATGTGATTGAGTGTTTTATACTCTCCTTCAGCAAAAGGAAGCAGCACACAGGAGCTCAGCATCGCAGGAGCAAGACGAGAAAGCAATCCTTTGTACTAATACATTACTCCGTAACTGAGGGGTCTGAGACTCTCTTCCTTTCCCTGCTATTCCTATGAAACTTTACTGAAGGGCAATTTTTAGCACAGACAAGTATCAGATTTCAACTTTAGGAAATCCATCCTAGTTTATTCTCTTATACTGCTCACAGAACTATATGAAACAAACACGAGGATATAAGATTCAATTGTTCCTGGTGTTTGTTTTGTACTGCATAAAAGATGCAATGTGGACATGCCAAGTGAAGTCTGGAAAACTATCTTCATCCTTCAAGAGTTTTGTTGGGTTTTTTTCAGACTACCTATGTCATCATCACTGAATTTAATTAATGATTTGAAATTAATGGATCAATGAGTTGGAATAAATGGGTTGGAAGTCAGTCATATTTACATCCCTAACCTGAGCTAAAGTGGCTTGTAATTTATGCCTTGGGACTGATCAGTCTGGCAATATGGATACTAAATTGTGTTTGACAGGGAATTTCAAAAGACCTGGAGCCAGCAAAGTCATCTGCTGAAACAGGAAACCTGCAGGTGCAACCTGCTGAAGTTTTAGTTAGCAGGAGCTCTGAGTAAGTGGCATTTTAGAAGTGACTTGATCAAAGCGGGTGAATGTGAGTGACAGACATCCTAATTCCACGGCTTACAACAAGAAGAAGAGTCTTCCAGCCAAAACTGAATGGGAGTCACACTAAGATAAGAGGAACTAACATAAATTTTGTGTCAAATACTACTTGAGAACCTAACACAGATGGTATACATTGCATGTTAGCTTATGCTTAGTGGAATCAGAAGAGGATTACAACAAGAGCCTTCCTGCTGCTGCCAGGAGCTGCCAGCTGTACCCAGTGTGTGGCAGAGAAAAACATCTCAGAGAGCACGGAAACCTCAGCTTGTACAGCCTGCCTTAGCATGAGAAATTATTTCATTGCTCTTACCATCACGCAAACTTAACCAGTTCCTGTCACTCACCACACAGCCCTGCTGAGGGGAGCCTGCAGACTATGAACACAGTGCAATGCTCTCCCACTTAGCTGACTCATTTCACTTACAGAGAATACTCAGAGGAAATGCTTAGAGAGCTCCAGTTGTGTTCTGCAGAAGTGGGTGTCACCTGTTTGCTTCTTTCCATAGTATAAATATGCTGGTATGGAACTGAAATAAATTGGTCTTCCATGGAATAGGACTATGACATGATTAAAGAAAGAAAATAATTAATCATAGTCTTTACCACTATTGCTTGTTGCTCTGGAAATAGTCTGCAAAGCTGGCTTCCAGATGGGCTTATTCAAACTCCTGCTCAAGAAAAAAAAAAGAACTCTTTTTAAACAGGGAATATGAATGGCATTCAAAGCATTAGATCTTCATCCTGACTGAAGTGAAGCCAGTAGTTAGAAGATTTCATTAGTTCAGCCTTTCTGCTTCATTTCACTTCATAAAAGAATTGGAGAGTCCCTATAACCAGTGCTGGGGAATACAGATCACAGTGTCTTCCCTTGACAGCTGCTGCCTTTGCATAAAAACACTCCAATTAGCATCACTGGCATCCAGTTCATCCAGTGATGTGAGAGCAGAACAATTTTCCTAAAGAGAAGTAATCAGAAGAGTGGCATTTCACTTTCAAAATCGTAAAATCTGGGGTGTCACATATTAGAAATGTACAGAGAAGCCAGTAAGGCTGAGAAGTTACAGCCATTCCAGAGCATACATTGCTGGGATTCTGAAATATTCAAGGCTTCTTCAAAGATTCATGAAACAAAGTTCTGGTGCTTAGTAGGGACTGGCTTTTACTAACAGCCAAATTTTCAACTAAGCAAGATCTTTTTCAGGTCCAGTCGAAGAGACCATCTCTCCCTAGACTTCATCTTTTTAAAACTGAAAACATCACAGCTACACCACAAGCAATCAAAGTAATTTCAAGCTAATCGAAATGATTATAAGGAATTCAGGGTTTTAATATGACTCAGGAGTTTTATATCCACCTCATATTCAGCACACACCTGCATTAATTCAGAAAAAAACTTCTGGAGGTTTAACATCAAGCTACTTGAATATAGAAGTCTGAGGTGAACCTCCAAGTGTTACAGGGAGCCAGAGCGGAGAAAGCCCAAACCTCTGTTGTGTGAGGTGCTATTTTGCAGAGCCTTCAGGAGACAGACACCTAACAGCAGGTTTGGTGGCAGCTGTGGGTTCACACAGCCAAGAACACCAGTCAGCTGTTTCTAGGCACTGCTAATTTGTGTAAAAAGTGAATCGCCCTCACTATTCCCTGTGCTTTAGCCAGTGTTTGTTACTTGTGTTCCCATGAGTATCGCCTAAGACACACATGTGGCGACTGGACTTAACGAACCGCATTTTGCTCTGAGATCAGAGAATCTCCATGTAAAATGGCTGCATTTGTTTTCCATGAAGCTGTGACTAAAGCTTTGTCCCTGTGGTTGCCCAGGGGTGCAGATAAAAAGGATCCTGGACTGGACAGCGGGCACTAACAGCAGTAATACCAGAGGAAGAGCAGAAGTGGCCTTGAAGGGAGGAACTGCCGAGGGCTGAGCATGAAGGCTCTGCTATTGGTACTTCAGAAAGCAAAAGCAAAAACCCCAGCTGACAGCACAGCTGGCCTTGTGCTGCTCTGCAGGGGGGACCCCGGCATGAATTCAGAACAAACAGCTGAATTACTGAAACGGCAAAAACAACATAAAGAGGAAATCAACAGCAGTGAAACCTTTGTTTAAAGCTACTCCACAATAGCACTTACATGTTTTTTTGTACTTGGGTGGACTGGGACCTAAGGCGGCTTGAGTTTTCAACTGCTTACATTCTGGCATGCATTCTGTGAAGCAAGATTCAAAGCCAGAAGTAGTTACAAGCCTGGACTAGAATGCATTTATTACCATACTCCTACAAATAGCAGCCTGCTCCCCCAACTACTGGCACGAAGAAAGGAATGAATGTTGGAAAGCTAATTTTGGATGAAAGTCATAGTAGTGTATGGGCTATGCAAGGCCTATTTACCTCTTCATAGGTCTAACAGAAGATATAAAATATCAAGTAGAATCTAAGAGAAGATATAAAATGTCAAGTAAAATCACAGAGTTCTTCCTAAATCAGAATGCTCAGTGTATAATTGCTGAAGTACGTTTTCACATTCTTAGGCTTCTTTAATATGTTAAAAAAATCCAAAGACACAAGATTGCATGAACCAATGGGGAGACATATCATCAGTTCATCTTGGAAAGACCTCTGTGACCCATAGGGAAATGCCACATTTTAAAATACAATCTGACATTAAAATGTCACCAACTGCCTCCACCTCTTGATTTAAGTCATTATAATCACAGGTTCTAGTTTGTAGTCTGTACATCACCTTATATTAAGCACTATATTGAAGTTCTCTAAGACCCATCTCTTTCCACTCAGCCCAGAACATGGAGGGTCAAGTATGAATTTGATGGAATGAAGGTCAAACTTTTATTGCTGGCATTTGATGTCTTGAACAGCCATCACTGACAATTGATCCATGAGCACCTCGTGGTACTCAGTTTTTGTGAAGTTAAATATATCTACTGGTGCTCCCAGATTTTGATCAGCTTGTTCCAGTGAGACTTTAGACCTCGTGTTTTGAACTAAACAGGAAAACAAGGTGAACCAGAGGAACATAAAAAGAAATTGTGAAAAGGACCTTTTTATGTATGGATAAGTCGTCCTTCCTACTGAACTAATGGTTGTGTGAATAATGCAGTGAGGCAACTATATGATAAATGCAAACCCAGTGCACCTTCTTTTCAAAACCTGACAAGCCCACAAAACCAGACTTGCAGGAGTGTACTCTATTGCAAAAGCCAGCAGTGCTTGTTTGTTCAAAATAGAAACTGTCAATACCTAAGAGCCAACTAGGAGACATCAGTTCAGTGCAGATGGTGCCTAATTCATGCAAATGTCACACAGCACAGCGTGGCTGTGCAGAGCTGCCAGGACAGTGTGTGCGCCTTTTTGGTTGCACCGTTGGAGTCTGGACATTCCAAACATCAACTGCTTATGTTCAGGTAATTTGAGTTTTGTACGGGATCCTTTGCAGAGCTGTAGCTCTGCTACAGTTTGAACCAATGTCAATGTCACAACAGATGCTTTAGAATGGAAAAGGGCAGCACACAACTTCGAATTTGCAAAGCAAAGCTCATCAGAGTTCCTGGGTTCCGTTGCCAGTTACAGCTTCATTTATGAGAAATTGTGTTGGGTGAAAGTGAAAGGCACATACCAGTTTCTTTTTCTTATCTGCAGATATCTCTAGTTTGCCTATACGTTATCTAGCCTCTTACAAAGATAATACTGTGATTACTAATAACCCTAACAGGTGTGCGTTAGGTATTTTCATTTTTGTTGTTTTCATAGATTTTAAGGCAGAGGGAGAAGTGAACAGTTGACCCCACTGTTTGACACAGGCCACTGATTTATTTGCATCCTGGTGCCTCTGGCTCTTCCTTTGCTGGGAACTCAGTGGTATTTCAGTCCACTCCAGACCACAAGAGCTTCTAGCACTCACCAGTGCAGCTAAGGAGGGTGAAGCACAGTCAGTATTGCATTCATGCTGTCATTTAATGCAATCTGTTTTACACTCATTTCTGCCAAATCAAATACTTGGATGAATATCTGGGCGATAGCACAAGTATTCTCCAGGCTCCTTTTTTTACCTCCATCCAGGCTGGTCAACAACAGTTAACCAAATTGATGAAGGAATTAATAGCTTAGAGCAGACATTTTTCAAATGCAGCTGGGCTGGCCCCAATCACTGTCCAGCTCCACTGTTCCTCCCTGCCCCTCAATTAAGCATTCAGGTATCTGGGTTAGAGTCAGCAACAGAACGTGGATAGAGTGCACAAAATACTTCGTTAAGTAACAGTATATGCTGCTTATAAAGCCAGTGCTGCTCTGTATCAATCACTGATTCTTCTGTCTGAAGGGTATATTGCCTGTTCTAAGGCTCCACACTGCCCTCTGAAAATGCTACACACTTTAAGCCTCCTTTGTTATCAGCCAAAGTAATGGTCACTAGCGACGTGCAAAAGCCAGGCTGGGAGGAACAGTCCTTATTTAAGAAATCCCTGAAGTTTACAGTCACAGGAGTGTTCATTTAAATAGTGTCACATTTTACTCAAAGCTGGCAGTGTTTGGTGAACATCCCTTTTGCTTGTGTCTACTTTCCCTTCTGGTTCTTATAAATGTCATTGTTCTACCCTGGGTTCTCACTGGACACATGATTGTCTGGGGAAGACAGATATTCCAGATGAAGAAAACAGAACTGAAAGTAATTAGAGAATCTTTATCATTCATCTTTTGATCTGTACAATAGATAGAAGCATTTCCTTCCAAAGGCTGCATTTCCCAGCTGTACAGTAAAGTTCCCTCCACCAGTACTTCTGCAATCTTCATCACACAGCTGTGGAGCGTTGCAAACTGATAACAAGTAAAGAGTACTTGTAGTCATAAAAGGAGCAGTGCCATGAAATTCTTACTCATGAACTGTGGGGAAAACTTCTGTGCTTGAATTCCAAACAGTTTGCGTGTTTTGCAATATCCTCAAATTATATTTTATGGTTGGTAGACTTGCATAGAGCTCAGTTAAATTCATGGTACGTGACTAGGAAAGAGTGTACTGTCGTTTGTTATTTCATCAGAACAGTTACAGAGAGATGCTTTAGGAACAATGCTTCTATCTTTCCTGGCAGCTGTGTCTCAGACAGGCTCATACTGGAGAACATGTTTCCATCATCACGTTCAATTCACTGGTTTTTGATCACACTTTTATATTACTCTAAATGTCTGAATATATAATGCCTCAGCTTAATAACTCTAAAGTTGTATCTTTGTGTTGCAGCTCTGTATAAATGGGAAGACTGCATTTCAGTGGCAAGAAATGAACAGGTTCTGCATGAAAAGGCCTCTGGAAAGTGGCAGATTGTATCCTGGGTCAGCCCCAGTCCTCCATCCCACCGAGGCAGGAGGGAACCTCTGCTTCCTTTTCTAGCTTTTACCAAGTGCTCCAGCTTGGTTGGCCACAGTTGGGCCTCTGGAAGCAGGTTAGCTCTGATCATAGAAGCACAAGAGCCCTGTGAAGGTGGCATGAGACATCTAGATTACAGACCTAGAAACTCTGAGGGTTATCTAAGCATGTCCAAGTGCCTCAGGAAGGCAGAGTGCTCCTCCTGTTGCAGAGCTGTCTCTGATTACCTCCTGCTACCTTTTCTCCCCTTTACTCTCTTCCTTCAGTGTGCACAGACCCTCTAATAAACCCTTCTTATTCAGAAGGAAAGGGAACTTCATTGCACTGCAATTACAAAGACAGATGACTTACACCTGGGAAGTAATACAGCTGCATTTCGTCAGTCAGATGTTGCATAGTCACAAAGTGTTGCATACACAAGAACTGACACAACTTGTATTTAACCCTCTCCCCTGTGCATGAAGAGATTGGGCATCCATTTCCAAACGTGGGCTGGGCTTTCTAAATTCTCTAGAACTCAGGGCTATTTAGACTTCTTTCTAGTCCAAACCTGTTCTTAACTTCAGTTAACATTTATTTAACATTTTAACTTTAACTAACATTTAATTATCATTTATTTGGCTACTGCAGCTAAGTCTGAATACTCGTTTAACCTCACCAGGATACGTGCTGTGCTTACAGTATATTCTAGGAAACTTTAGTTCATATTTTTATCTGAAATACAGTTACATTTCTTAAAAAGTATTTTTTAACCTAAAACACCAATTCAGTATGGTTTTCCTTCCCTCAGTGTTGCTACAGTTTGGCTTTTATGGAACAACTGTCACTATCACACTGAATGAAATAATAGAGGTTTGAAATAGTTCTTGCCCCCTCAGAGACTTCATTAGAGACACTTTCTTTAAAGGGGGACCATCATCTTTCCAGTCTCATCAGTTTGATCCAACAGTTTGCCAATGAGATCTTTTCTGGGAATGCGGGTGCTTCGGGCTTAAATATGGGAAATTCAGGCTCAAACCCCTTTCTGGCATAGAGGGCTCAAGGACATGCTTGTCAAGTTCCTTTTGAAATTATGACTTCACACCACAAGCCTGTAGAAGGAAACGTTCTCTGGTCTTTCTGTGGATTTGCTTTAGTTCACAGAAAGGCCTTCAAGAACCATTGACCTACAGAAAGAATGGCACTTGCCTTTAAGCCTGCAGATTGGGGTGTTGATTTGAGAATCCTGAATCCTGTCTCAGCCTCAAACACCACTTATGCAGCTTATCTAGTGCCTGTTTAATGCACAATATGTAACAGCACTCAGAGTCACCAGCCGCAGTGTTTCCCACTCATGGGTGAGTGCTCTAGCTGTTAAGCCCCAAGTCTCTCTTGGCTAACAACCACTCCTCGTTCCCTCTCAGTGAGAGGAGACTGCTACTTACTAGTTGGGACAACTTCCAGAAAAGGGAGAAACTGAAGCTTGACTGTCCTCTTGCCAAGCAGGGACACAAATCTCACTTTTCCACATACTGAAGAGCCTTCTAAGCACTAATCTGCTGCTCCAGCAATGCTCTCCTGGCTTGCTCCATTTTTGACGGATTGTCATTCTTCAAAGATCAATTTTTGAACAAGCTCAAGAGAAGGAAAAGTTTCAGACATATGTCTGTAGGCAATAGTTCTTTCATGGCTGCTTGCACGGAACACTGGCTGCTTTGGATCTCCTTCCAAAGAAACTTGGTGGTCTCAGTGTGCACCACAGAGGACTGTAAATGGGTCCAACACTTTATCTCGGGAAGTTCCAACTTTTGTTGGGCAATGCTCAGTGTCACGACACACTTGTTTTTTGGCTTTTAGCCTAATTAGCTAGTGGAAAGTCACCAGGCAGTGTGTTTCAGAGCAGGGCTGAAGTCCATGCTGGGCTTGTTTCCTGATCTGTAAATATAAAGCTGGTTCTTGCAAAAGTCCGTCATAGACAACTGATGAGCACGGTTTAACCAGCATGTAGTATTGTTGTTCATCCAGCAATCTTCTCTTGTCACACTTGAGAGACAAGCAAAGCAGGTCTCTGCAGTTGGAATTGCCTTGGAAAAACATGTGAGCTTCCTGGAGTCAGACTTTTACTGTTTCCTATGTAGACATATTATGCAAGTTCATTCTGTGTGCAATGATCGCTCGTCAAAGATGTAAAAAGATATAGTGGGTGAAGAGGGTGGACACTACTGAAAATAACTTGGGTGATAATTGAGAAGATGCATTTTCAACACAGCGACTGCGTGGAAGAATTTGAAAACACTTGCAGCAATCATCCTGACTCTTCTCTAAAGCTCAACTCATGACAGATAATGATAGATAATAAGAGACAGATAGTAAAGATCTTGTGAACTCTGAGCCTGTAATTACTTGCAGTAATAAGCTGGAATGTACAGTAATAAGCTGGAATGCTTTCACTAAATGTCTTCAGCGTGTAGGGAGGAAAACATGGTTTTCCCTCCAGCAGAGGGGGCTTGGCAGTAAGTTTTCTAAACACAGACCCAAATGACTTCCTTGGAAATTAAGTAATACTAAAATTAAACTGAATTTTGTAGGAACTTGCATAGTGTTATAGGTAAAAACAGAACTTCCTCCAAACAAGGCATTCAAATACAAACAGACACAATTCAAACTAAGTGTTGTTCCGGCTATCTTTGTTTCCCTTATTTTTCAGTGTGGTTGTTCTATTTTATCAGAAAGCCCTTGCAATTATACCTGATAGGCACAGTGTGTAAGTAAAGAAGTTTTTCCTCCTAATTCCTTTGAAAAGCTGAGTCCAAGTTCCTGTTAAATCTGTCCCTGTAAACTACTTCACTAAGTGTACCAGAGAAAAACAGGGAAGACACTGCAGTGAAGTCCTAGTGGAAAGTTTTCCAAGCCACAACAGAGCTGCGTATACGAAGGCAGGGCATGTCCTCTGAGTAGTCCAGGAGTTTACAGTACAGTTACCTAATTATTTGAGGCCACTTTGTAGTTTTAAACAATTGACATAAATCTGGATGGCCAAAAGAGACACTGGCAACCTCACAGTGTGGGTGAGACCAAAACCATGGATGTAATCCAAGGTGGTGGTGTACAAAGGCACCTTTAAAGCTAATGCTTAGTGTTAAGTTGCAAGCAGCATTACATACAGACAAAAGAGTGACACAAATTTCTCTTCAAGTTAAAACAGGCTGGTTAGTCTTCTGGTAAACTCCTTTCTCAAGGTTAATTGGATTTGTCCCCCAAGGACTGTTTCCTTGCTTGATTTCAATTCACATAGAGGAAAAGTACAGGCAGGTGCATTTGAATACCTGGGAATTATATGCTCTTTATTACTTCTGATGAATAATTTTACTCCACATGTGACCACCTGAATAGCACTGTTCAGTGCTGTTCAAACCAGATTCTTTTATTTGTAATGAGAACTAGCTGCCCATTTTAATGACAGATTCTGGTAAACGTAATTATTTTCACCTCTGTGCCTCCAGCTTCTAGTGAAGGAAATATTGAAAATAATGATGCACTAGAGTAACTCAAAACGAAATTCATGCCAGATGCAGCAAAGGTGCAAATGACTCACCATGGCCAGTAAGGGTGCAGCACTTTCCCTCCCTGACATGGGCACAGGCTGTCCTGTCACAGCCACAGGCAGCAGTCCCCTGGCAGGATGCTGAGGTGCACCAGGGCAGCAGCCCGGGCTCTGCCCTCACTGGTCACTCTGGGCAGCTCTTCTCAGAAGGCTGGATCTCAGCACCCACCCTGTGTTTGTGGAGTATGAGTGTCACCACCCACAGAGCCCCCTTAATTCTCCTTAAGTACTAATATACTTAAAAAAGGAGTATGTGGGGGTGGTGGAGGAGGAGGAGGTGGAGGAGGAGAGTTCTGGTCACCTGGTAGAATAGAATTACCATTTAATGTGGATATCAGATTGTCTGTTAAACCTTCTATTTGGAAGTGGATGTACTACGTACTGACACACTATTTCTAGTAGAAGAAAAAGGGGTTTGCAGCAGTTCATTGGGAGGAAGTGGGATGTGGCAGGTCACTGTGTGTCCTCAGTCCCCAAACCAGGATCCCATTTAATGGCACCTGCTCTGATGAGTGATGAGCCCCAGCCCCTCCTGTCTTTGAGTCCCCTCATTCATATCATATCCCCAACACTTCCACCCACTGATATCAGTTCCCCCAGTCTCTGGGACCCAGTGTCCTCCACATCCCCTACCCCACTTCTCCAAGCCCATTCCAAAGCCTCTCTGATCTCTATAGAGCTGCCTTTCTTCTCACAAAATTAAAATATCCACACCAGAGCATTCCCTGCCTGCCTGAACAACCCCGCTCTGCCATCCTTCTTGGATTTCTGCCTGCCTGGAATCACTGCAGAGCTGCCTTCTGACAACCCTCGGGCACTCCGAGCACTGCCCCTGCCTTTTGGCTCCAGTGCCAGGTCCCCAGTGCCACCCACCCCTCGGTTCCCTCTGGGCTCTGCAACAATCTGAGCTCCTTCCTGCCATCAGCTCCTCGGGTGCACTTGGTGAAAACGCTGACTCCAGCTTTTCAGATGGGAGGATTTCCAAACACACCAAGTCCCCCCACCATTCACCTCTGCAAGAGCAGCACAAAGAACCTGGCTGAGGGAAAGCAACTGGGTGTCTTTCATAAAGCAGTGCCCTGCTGTGGGGGGCACTGGAGGGGACTGAGGAAAAGAGAAGAAAGGTGGGCAGTTATGGGAATTTGCAAGAAAAAAAGAATCTACTTTGATGTTAATGACTTGAGTCAGAATACAAGGAGGCTTAACTTCCCAGAAAGGAAGTTCACTAACAAGGAACCACAGATAACCTTCAGATACTAAACTGAAAACTCTGGAGAAAGTAGACTTAATTCTCAGAAAAAAAAAAAAACAACAACAAAAAACCCCCAATAAAAACCAACCAATAAACCTGTACAAAGTACAGTTATTATAACAGACAGAAAGCAAAAGACAAGAGTATATTGAAACTAAAAGAGGTATTAAACAGAAATTAAAGGGTCAATTAGAAAACATTGGGCTGGAAAGCAGAAAAAAACCCAGAGTGGAGTAAATTTTAAACCTGGGACATTGGGATTTGTTGAGAAAGGTCAAATGGTGACAACCTTCAGCAGTATTATGGAAGAAGCCAATAAGGAGTTAGCTGGGACTAGCAGAGAGGGAGTACAATAAATTAAAAAAAAACCAAACAGGGGAAAGGACTGTGAACTGGAAGGGAGGAGACAGGCTAGAAACGAAAGAGAAAAGAAAGCAGCAGCAGAATAAATATTGTATGGGATAAAGAGGGGAAAAGAACAGAACAGCCCGTTCTAGGTCAGCTCATGGAAACCTGCAGATCTCCCCAGTCTGTTTTATTAATTGCCAGTGCCAAGTTTAAAGCTGTGTATGTACAGAACTTTTCAAGTGGAAAGGCAACTGTCTGTGCAAATTCAAAATGGCCCAGGAAAAGCATTATCTCAGTGGCAAAGGATGTTCCAAAACTGTGAGCCCAGAGGAGTAAAATGACATCTGACAGCTTCAGACATAAAATATTCTAGGGCAAGTGTGAGTCTGGATGCTGCTGACCTAAAAACTACTAGACGTAGCTACTGCTATTATTTTAACATGGGCATAGCTTCTTCCAGCTCAGTTCATCTTTCCAAAGGTGTTAATTCTTGGAAGGAACAGTAAGTACATTAGAAAATGTATTATGAGCAAATATGTAATTGTCTCCCATTCAGCACATTTACACACATACTCTTCAAAATAAAAAAAATAAAGGTAATTCCTGAGGATTATAATTGTAAACGACTGTATGCTGGATCACAGAATCACATTCTTGCACATAAATCAAGACAACAACAATTTGATTTTTAGGCCATCAAGAGATGCAGGTAAGAGCCTAGTTAAAGTATGTGAATGTAAGTCCCAAGAACTTTCACACAGAAGATCCAAGCAGACAGATCATCTTGCAGGTCATTGATAATCAGACAAGAAGTCAGAACAGTCTTGTTGGGTCTACATAAGATCATTACCTCACGACAACAAAAAATAATGGGTCATACTGTCAATTCAAGGATGAATGGAGCCCCGCTTGGTATGGTGCAAAAAGAGAAGTAAAACTACCCAACTAATAAAGGGTGTCTGCACTGAGTTCCCAGTGACTGCAAGGGCTGAGTCACAGTGGGTTCTTGGACACGCAGGGGAGTTTTAGCAGGAAACCGCCTACCACTTTATTTACAGCTCTTCTTCAATATGCCATTCGACTCAGCTCAGTAGGTGATTTTATCACTCTAGATGTTGTGGATGCATCTGCACAGAGACACTTTCCAAAAGGCCACATACGTTTAGCGTTGGTTTTTCATGAGGTTTCTCTGTAGTCACTTCAGATGGAAGAAATACTGCCCCTTCTACTCTCACCTCCTTTTCTCCATCCACTCAAATTTGTTTGAGTCATACCTGACCTGCACACATGCTTTGCACTGCTCAAATCATCTGTTTAGAAACCATCATGCTGTCAGTGAGCACATGCTTTGTGAGCACAGGCAGCTTCAGCAGCACAAATGCACTTCAAAATTTGAGCCATTCCGGTGTCTCATCATTAGTTTTGAGTAAAGCAGGAGCTCAAAGGTTCAGAAAGGCAAGGGGAACCACAGTGCTGCCAGCATATCCTGCCTCAGGATCTTCACATTCAGCACCTGGGAGAGTCCTGCTGTCCCACATTCAGCACATTATCCTTCTGGCAATTAACATAAAACAACAGTAAGTTCATATAAAAAACCATTATGGAATGCTAGGAAGGTTTCTTCTTTGTAAAATACAGAATTCTCTATAGGAATCTATGTTTAAAAAATATAATTGTTTGCAACTTCCAGCCCTTAAAACTGAGACAGGACCTTCCTTGCCTTTCCTGCCAGTTCTGTTCTAGTTTTGTGAGAGTTAAGATCACACATTTCCCCAGCAGCCCCGTGTCACTCGGTGCACCAACGTGTGAGTGGGCAGACTGCAGGTTGCATATGCAAATGTAAATCTGATATTGCCCAGTTTTTTAGTTGCTGGCTGTGTAACCACATAAAATCGGTGCAGTGTGTGCACCAGTGCAGGGGCTGGGAGGAAGGCTGTGGTCTCTCTACTGAAGTGCAAACTGCTAATTAGGAGAGGAGAAGAGGAAATGGGGTAATGATTCTCTGGAAGAGAGATGGGGTCTCATGACTTCACCAAAATCCCATTTTCAGAGGGGAATGGCTACTAAATCCCCAGTGATGAGGACTTGTCTCCAGCCATGGGGGGCTCCTTGGTGCAGTAAACCCAGCGGAGGACAACACCATGACAGACTCTCCCAAATCTGCTTCTGCCTGTGCAGGCATCTTTTGTATTTCCCCAGCCCCGAAAACAGGGCTGGGAGGAGATAAGGGAAGAAACCCAAACCCAAGAAAATACTTCTGCTGGACCCGTTTCTGTCTGTACTTGTATGCAGATAAGTTTATGCAAATTCAAATCAGCCACGGGACTTCTGGGAAGCTGGCAGTGACACTCTCAGTGTCTCAAAGTTGAGGTCTGAGTGAAATGAAGAGAGGAAAGCCTCTTGAAGCTGTTTCTAAAATAACCAGCGCAAACATGCAGTTCACCCAGTAAAAAATTCCTTTGACAATCTATGTTGGCAGCTGCAGACACTCAGGATCAGTTTTTCTTTTTTATGCTGCACAAAACTCCGCTTGTTGGTAATTTCTGAAATCCAGATTCAGCTTTAGCCTTGCCTTTCATGAACACATTGGAGAGCTCATCATATGCAGAGCAAGAGAAAGGATGCTGTGTGAATCATGGGAGATGGTCTATTTGCCCAAGCTTTGTAGGCTGTACCATTCTTGGTATTTTATGCACCAGGTCTGTCACATGAAGAGGATTCATAAGTGACCTGAAACAACTCAATGAGTGTGACTCCGTAACAACCAATGGGTTTACGTCCCTACTCTGAGTCTAGTGTTTCCCTCTCCCCGCAGATGACACCCCTCCTACTCTTCTACCACCATCACAACCACGTGTTGGCACAAAATGAAGAGAGAATAGCCAACTCAGATCTGCTCGCCACCTGCCCGCGGAAACTGGAAATTCACTGGAATTCATGGAACTGGAGGCAGGTCACTCGCATTACACCCTTGATATCACAATGTATCTGCACAGTTGATATTTTACAGTTCCATGTATGTTGTTCAGTTTCCCTGAAATTAACCTTTGAAAAAAAAAAAAGAAAAAGAGAAAAAAGAAGAAAAACCCACAGCCTGTCAGGGGGGATCAGAAACCAATTTCAGGAAACATTACCAACCTTGATGGTAAATGCAGCCACTGAGAGTAAAGGTATTCTTGTGTGTGTTTGTGTGTGTGTGTATTGAATGAAGTTTTTCACTGAATTTCACAGAAGCAGAGAGAAACAGCAGAGGAAAAGTCTGGAATGCTATGCAACTTACTGCTGGAATAACACACTGATATATATTGCACACTTACCAGTGGTGAGCTATTTTTAGTATGGTCCATGAGCAAGCAAGAAGTGAGGACTTTTTTTACCAGCTTGACCAGCCCTGACTCCCAGAACCCTCCAGTGCGGGATCTCTGGGCATTGCTCCCCTGGCACAGCCCTGCCCTGGGCTCCCCCTGGTCTGTGGCCCAGTGATCAAAGACTGTCTGGGGGAAAACGGGACACTGGGAAAGTAAGGATAAAATATGAAAGGAATAAAAAGCCATAAGTAAACTGGAGGGGTTAGGCAGCATCTTCAACTAATTCAAAATTTGTAACACAAATGTATGTAGAAGAGAGCTTTGAACGTCTTTGTCTTTAACCTCTTCAAAACCAGGCTATTTTTAGCAGTGAAGCTAAGGTCTGGACCCTGCTGCTCTCTTCTGGGTGCAACCCTGCTTTTCCATTTTACGAAAAACATCTACTTGGAGATCTTTGCCCAACTGCCACTTGCAGCATTTTGGATGCAGAAGTCTAACGTGAAGTCACATTTGCGTCCTGCTACAGCCATGGCACATCCATCACATTCCTGTTGAAGCACCAGCACAGGCTACAGAACAAAATGTTCACCTTGCACAACAAATTAAAAAAATCCTGAGAAACTTCCTAAGAACACAGACACTGGAGCATTGTTCCTGTGTTTATACGCTACTGTAACAGGAAATCTTCAGGAAGGCTCTCATGAAAGTCCTGCCAGATCTTTGGCAGAGAAATCTAAACTCTCTGCAGATCCAAAGCATGGTCTGTAATTATGGACTTGGGAAGATCCTGGAGCATTTTTAGCATACCCAGGAATTCTGGGAGTCTGCCAGGCCTCTGAAGCCCAGCAAACCTCAGGATGTGCAGGACCTTGTCTGTAGCCGCTCCACCTTCGCCATGGGCAAGGCACAGCTCTGTACGAGGATTACAAAGGCTCTGACTAACTGCAAAATCCATACTCCCTGTTAGTATTTTAACCTTCCCTTATAGACTTAGGGAGAGAAGATATAAACATATTCATATGGGAAATCATGAGAGAGAGCTCAGTATTTAAGTTCACATTCATCAGTGTATTGCTAGTATTGCAGAGGTGCTCAATTTCATCTGTTTGTCTATGAAAGTTCTCAAGGGAAAAAGCCCCAACACTTGGCATGGGAAGAACTAGATCTGCTTTTTCTTGACAAGACCCAGCTAATCTGAATCTTTAAACTGGTGATTAGAGAAAACTGATTATGGAACTTCATCTTAGGTACATACTAAATCAGCAATCACTTGAAGGCTGCAGTAATTTATGCTGGATGAGGCTGTAATGCCAGGAATATACAGTTCATTTGGTTTAGAGGTAAACCCAGAAAGTCATGGGAACAGTTTTGGTACTGCTGTGAAAACTGGGAGGTTACTCAGTCTCTACTCCAGTGCTGTAAGACAGAGCCAGAACAGGAGAGATGGAGTAAAGAATTACAGAGAAGTACCCGTTTAAACTGCTCACCTCTAATAGCTCCACTCACCTTCCCAAAAGGTTTTTCTGTGAGTAGAGTTGTATTGGAATTACTTGTGGTTTGAGGTCACCACATGTAACTACTCAGACATCCATTAAGTTTTTGAAGGTCACCTTGCCAAGCTCAGCTCAGTTCATGTAAGTCTGAGGCTTCCTCTGGACTCATCAGACAGTTTGCCAGTATTTGTTATTATGAACTGAAATGGACTTGCAATGGAAACACAGCTTAGCACGCCAGTCTAAGATAAGTGACACTGACACTTCTCACCGTCAGGGGACAAAGTGGCCCTTAGAAGGTGAGTCACCACAGACAGCAAACCTCCCTACAACAGCAACTCAGTGAGGTCTTTCCAGAAGTCCTGCAGGAAATCCTCCAGGCTGGGCACTCTTCCCACTTCATATTCTTAATTACCTAATTTACTGTTAGTGGACATCAAGGCCTGCATGCAAAGCTACATTAATTTTACATAATGTAATATTTCTTCTTAATTAATCCAAAAGTGTGTGTGGTGAGGTCTGTATCTAACTAAAGTAGATCTTTCTAAAATTAGAGAATGCTTCATTAACATCGTTAGATGATGCTTCTAATTTACCACTTTAACAACAGATGCCAAAAATTCTACGTTTAAAGGACTTTTTACCTCATGTTAGAAATTGTTAGCTTATTCCTAGAAATGTTCCTGGAGTTGGAATATGGTGAAGCTAATCTATGCTGGACACAGCTTGTTGAGTTCACATGTAAAATTGGCTGAGGTTTGCAATAAATCCGAAGAGGGAAAATGTCTGAAGAAAAAAATCCAATTCTTTTTCCACAAGAGCAATTATGGTGGGGTTTTTTTCCTCTTTTCTTTTCTTGGCAAGTGAGGAATTAATATTTGTACTCTGAAGAAAACTGTTAACCCACCTATCAGGAGCTATCCTTCCTCCAGGGACAGGGGAGGAACAGAAATCTCGGTAATTTCTCAACACTTTGAAAACTGGGACATTAAAATTCACATTGGCTATTTCTTGCTTAGATCTTTGCAGACATATGTTACATAACTAGCCAACACTATAAGACGATAATAAAATCCATATAGGATCCATCTGTACAGTAGAATAAAAGGTGAACATCAGCAGTTTGTTGGGTATAGGAGTTATTAGATACTGCAGGACCTAATACATTCCATCATCATAAGAGTTTGGTGGTTTATGATTTGAGATGAGACTGCAACTGTAAAAAAGATCTGTTAATTAAGATAGATTACAATCATAGTAGAAATACAGAGGCGAGCATAGCATGCCCATGAAAGGTATTTTCTCAAGGCTGAGTATTAATAGTGATTTATTCAGATTTAGTCATCCAGGCTTGATGGCTTCAAGTATTAAAAGTCCAACCAAGTAATCTGAAAGTGTCTCAGTGAATTGTGAAAGAAATAAGATTGTCCACCTGGATCGGGATGAGAAGCTGCAAGACACTGCTGGGCTACCACCTTCTGATTTCTCAACTTCCTACGTGCTGCTTCTGTCTCCTACAGCAGCACTGTATCAGTCTTTGTTCACTTTAAAAACAAGACCCCTCTTTCAATTTGGACAACAGAATCTCTCTACATTCAAGGAGTTAAAACTGAGATTTGCATCCAGTTGACCATATTAAGAATGAATTTAATCCGTTTCTGTGGAAACCAAAGGTGAGGGAACACTTGAGTAATTTCTTCCACTTCACACCAACCATAAAAATCTCCTCATGTGTTGATTAAGGCCATGAATAAAATACATTAGAAACTGATTGCACAACCCTTGACTTACTTCAGTGGAAGCTCAGCATTTGCCTGTGGTTTGAACAGACAGACTCATGGGAGCACCAGGAGGAGCATCAAAACTGCCCACCTGCAGCAGCAAATGAAAATTAGTAGTCATGTAAACCACTCAGGACAAGATAAACAGGCACTGTAAAGAAAGAGAAGTGGTGAAAAATGCCTGTAAGAATGGGAAACTATAAAAGCAGAGAGTAAAAATACCATTAAAATAGTAATAAAGTCACACTGGAGACCTTTTTGGATCATGAATTGATGTTTTGCTTGGTATCCTGAAGGTTCCCACTCAAATTTTCCCCAAAGCTTACAACCTCTCCTGTGCACTCTTTACAAAAGTCAGAATGCCCTGCCTGTATTTCACAGGTCTGTAACCGCCTGAGGACTCTTAACTGCATGTACAAACAGTAACCTGGGCTCCAAAACCACAGCACAGCTCAGCATCAGTCCTGTGCCATATTAGCACTCTCCTTTCATGGGCTTGGGATCCATGAAAAGACATGAGAACAAGGAGCTGGAGAAACAAAGACTGTGGCTTCAAGCAAGAGAGAGAGCTGGGGCAGCAAGGGAGGCAGTGGAAAGGGAGCAGAGGTCTGTACTGGCTTCATTTGGAAAGGATCACTCAGGTGTTTTATTTCAGCCAGACTGGAATAAAATCAGCAACTGGCTCTGAAATTCAAAGTCTATGTTCCTCCAGCCAGCACTGAAACCTCTGTAGTCCAGTAAGAGTATCTGGAAGCCAAACTAGCTTCACATGCTCCTGCTTTAACATATCCAGCCCAGTATTTATAGCTGCAGTTCCCCTGAACAGCACTCTGCTATCTCTGGAATTATCACCAACCTTGTGTTTAGGGATCTAAATTTCCTTCATCAGTTGTGGAGTGTGCACAGACACACCCCTATAATCCATTGTCATTTGGGTGAAAGCAGGCTGCCCTTTCACAATACTTTTACCAATAATTTGAGACTCTCCTTTTTTTCCCCCCACTCAACTAATTACCAAGAAGGATGTCTAAACTACGGAGATGTAGAAAGCCCAAACCACATTTTTGTGTGGTTAACTGCTCAGCATTTGAGTTCATGAGACTAATGTGAATCTTGGTTTGACTTGGTTAATATCAACAAAGAGCTTCCACTGAAACATCAGACAGGACCCACTTAGTCTGGGCTCAGGGAAATCAACAGTTAACTACCCCGAAAAAGTAACTAACATAACTTAAACAATTCCAGACTAGCCAGCTTAGAAAGAAACTTTCCTCATAGCCTCAGACAGTTAATTTATTGCTAATTTGAAATATAGTAGTTTATAACTCTTACAGTGAAATATTTCAGACATGTACTATTCAAAAGAATTTACAGGAGGGAGAGGCTCAGCTGTTACTCAGTTTTAGTACACAATTAAGCTTAATTTGCTTAACTTCCAAAACCCAGAGTTTTTCCTTCTAGTCAGTAGACATGTGCACTTTCTAACAACTAAGACAATTCCAATTGTCCGTCCTAGCTGGGTGGGATCTGACTTGTACATTCTCTGCAAAGCAGCATGAATTCCAGTTGAGACAGAATTTAGTAATTCTGTACTAGCTGGCTAACCCTTGTCTAGGTAGAGGCATAATGCTTATCAAGGCTTGATAACAAAGCGGTGACATCCTCAAAATGTATTTTGTTCTTGGCATAATGACGTGTGTGCTGTGACTGACAACTGTGCCAGACACACATTGTTCTTCAGTGATACGTAGCATGATAACTAATATCAATGTGAGGTGACTCATCTTGGTAGCCATTTTATCTGGAAGAATTGACTAAAAGGATAAGAGGATGAGCTGTATTCCTCAGGCCCACTTTATTAGCTCTTAACTCAGAAAACAGTTGAATGGATGATATGGAATTGGGACATGTCTAGTCACAACAGTTACACCTCTGCAACACGGCCCATTTAAATGCATCAAACTCGGACCCTAAAACCTAATCAGAGTGGGTGACAGAGGTTCACACTTCGCTCAGTGCTGCTGGTTTCACTGCATCTGAAAGCAGACTCAGAGACAATGTGGTGTCTAATTTACTTGCAAAATCAAAGAATTCCGATTTCAAGGGTTTCGTTTAAATGAAAACTCAGATTCTGGAGAAGAAAACAAAACCCACTAAAACAGGAAGGATGGTATTGTGGTTAAGTTTCTAGTACAGGGCTCTGAAGACCTGAATTATATTCCATTCTTAGCCTTTCTGCAGACTATCTCGCTCTGTGACTTCAAGCAAATCACTGAATCTCTTGGTACTTCAGTTCCCCTTTTCTAAAGATTAGGTTGGTGATCTGATCAGTTTAGATAATGAGCACATTCACATAAAAGCTACCATTTACAGTATCAGCACAAAAGAGGCTCTAACCTCAAAATACTAATAGCAAAATATGTGACTGTTTACTGAACTGTTCTTCCAAGAAAATAGCAATTCCATATTAAATTTCCACACTGATCACCCACTTACTAAACAAAACTCTAAACAACATGCTATTCCACAGACACATTAGCCTGCCAATTAATCCAGATTCCTAACAGAATCAGTGTCTGCTTCTACTCTCAAAAGATAGGAAATGGCTAAAATGGGGATTGCCTGCTGATTTTCTAAGCCTTTCATGGTTTTGATTTTCTTTTTCTCCAGAGGACTGTCCCTACAGTAGGGATGAATCCAGCAGGGTGTGGAGTGCCCCATAATGGAATTTATCCTGGGGAATACCATACATCACAACCTCCTCCCTCCTGCTGGTTTCACAGGGTGAGAAAAGGCTTGGAGCATAAACAAAGGAAGCTGTGTCTGCATTACACTGCTGCCAGTAGGGATGAAAGTGTGGGTTTTGGAAAACAAACTAATGAACAGGCAAACGTCTTGTGTATCCCAGAAAATACTGTACTCTCCTACCTTCAAAACCATCTTTAGAACCGTGTTTTCTCCTTAGCTGCCTCCTGGCAGACCTTACCTGGCAGCCATACTCCCAGTGCTTTCTAAACAGATTCCCTCTCCCCTCTGCCCTGTTTCCAGCTGTGTTCCTGCTGCACAAATGCCCAGCAATTCCTCTGAATCTTGTGTCATCTTCCAAACTAGTGTTTACAAAATAGGGGTAAGAACTTTTACTTTAATGAAAGCTGAGTTTGTTATTTATCCTAGCTTTTGGAGATTTATTGATATGAACATTCAGATCAAAAGCATTTACTTTCCTGACCCAGGAAACAAGGGAGAAAGGAAGATGGGAGAATGTCTCCCAATAATTTTCTTTCTCCCCAGACTTTGCTTTGCTTTTCTGAGACCATCAGCAGGGAAGAAAAGGAACAGAGTTTGTTTCTCCACGTGAAAAGGTACTTTGTGAAGAAGTAAAAAACAGGTATTTCACACAGAAGGCTTTACTTACCAAACTGCTCATTAAGCTGAGTGACAGAGCACAGATCAGAATAATCTGAAGTGACAGCAGTGCTTTCAACTTCAGTCCTTTCTAGAGAACTTTCTCCGTGTGCTCTGTCCAGCAGTCCTGCCCCCGTTCCAAATTTCCGCAGTGCCCTCTACTGGGTACAGTAATTATCCAGCCCTGCTGGTGTGGGGCTCTTCCCAACACCCACACTGTAGGGGTTTCGAGTCGAGGGAGGGGATGTGAGAAAGGAAAGAGGATGGGAATGGGGAGTTGCAAAAATGAAACATGAGTGGGTAAAACTGAAGATATCCCAAGAAAGCTCAATTTGTGGGACGTCTAAAACCTCAGCTCCTCCTGTTACAAAAGCTTCACTCACTTGTGCAAGGCTCCTTCATATATTACGGCTGATGCCCACTTGTCCTGGGCAAGCCTTTTTAAGGCACTTTATGGAGCACCCCAGACCACTCTCACTACGATTCACATAGAGATCGTGTCAAACTCCATAAGCAGCAGCCTGACACACTTGGCTTTTGGTGTCCAGGCTGGCAGGCTCACTCCATCACTGTCCTCAGCAACTAGGAGTTCACTTACCCATTTGAGCCTTGCCAAGCTTTGGAGCTTTGCAACTAAATATTATTACCACATTCCTACTCAATGAAGACGATTTTTGGGACAGAGCCTTTATCAGCTGCACTACTCAGTACATGGCAGACAGACTGCACGTGCACCTGCAGAATCTTTCTTTCCCCTGTGATCTTAGAAAATTAAGAATTACATGAGAGTGAGACAGCTTTTCTGGCACATCTACAGCGGCCTTCAGCCAGCTCCATGTCATGTGAGAAACAGGCACACCACTGTGCTGCACCACAGCCGTGCTGGGCTCCAGCTGAAAGCACAGTGATGGCAGGAGCCAAGGGTGCAGCAGCAGGGAGGGAGCTGGGCTGGGCACCTTGGGGGACTAGGGAGGAGTTAGAGGAGCTGAGCTGTACTTTTGGCTCTGACTTACTTTATCTTGACAGAATGAAGAACTTCAAAACCCTTTTCTTTGAAGGGTGGAGGGGAGGAAGGGGACTCTGTTTTGCCTAAGTAGACTTTAAGCCCTTAAGGGCAAGGCCTGGTTGTACTACCTGTCTGAACACAAACATCCAACCAGCTATTGAATCTACTCACAGCATGGAGCTCACTATGCCAAAGCAAACAGTGGCAAAACACTTCTCACTATTGCATGTTCCAATTCTAAAGGAAGTTTCAGTTCCACTATCCCTTCATGCTTTTGTTTTACACAGAAAAGCAGATGAGCTTCCTCCAGCTGTTTGTGCAAACCTTGACTAAAATTCTGTTGCTCAAAAATTGTTTGAGAGGATTCTGAGCACAAAGTGCCTGGTCTTAAAATTAATGTTTCTGTTTCTCCAAATTGCTGAAACTGTACTCTTGCATGACAGAATTAAGCAGTAAATCTTCGTGGCTAAAGCATCATCAGCAATTTCCAGGTTCATCTATTGTACACTGGCTGCACATCAGTGTAAGGTGCTGTATTGCCATCGGGTTAAGTCAGTCTGTGACCACACTAGATTTTGAAAAGAATATTGTCTCAAAGCAGGAAATACATCCCCTCAGTTTCATCCCAAAGGACAACTCACAAGGCCTTGCCAGACCCTCTCCCCTTAATCATTTGACAGAGATGTTTCCTTGTCTTTGTCACAAAACATCATGTTGACTGCAAGGAAACTTCTTGGCCTTTTAAACATGTTGGCTATTACTTTAAGAAACAACTTCTTTGGAAGAAACATAATTTACTGGGCCTGCTTCAGGGAGCACATAAGACACTGGTTTGGTACTTGAGGTCTCAAATCTCCATCTGGGTGGGCAGAGCAGCATCCCAAGTTTCCTGCACTGGCTGCTGGCAAGGTTATAAACACAGCTGGAATTTGAACTTTTAACTCTGATCACCCTGTAGAAAACCCCAGGGAATTTCTGCTTTGAGAATTCACACCCCAGTGAAGCATCTTTACAGACCTCTCAGTGGAAGGATCGCAGGCTTCTCTGAATGCTTTTCTCACTTTAAAATTATTATTGGTCTAACTTTTTGCCCCTTCTTGGACATTTAAGTTACACATTAAGTTCCCTCACCTGTTCTGTCCATGCTGACCTGTTAGCTCTGAGGAGGGCAGCTACCTTCAGGTTAGAACTTCCCACACTGGTCGCTTACTTGCTTTTCTTGCCATTCCCCCGCCGAGTGTGGAGCTGCCTGCCAGTCAGAGCCTCATCCATCCCCTGCCTCCAGTGTCCCCTCTCCTCCCCGGGGCCTCGGAGCGCGCCCGTGCTGGGGCTCGCCTGACCGAAAAGAAACGAGAGAGACCTGTAAACCCAGACGCGGAGGGCCAGGAGAAGCGGGGCGGGGACCCCGCGGGGCGCGCTGGCCACGGGAGCCTTCGGGAAAGCGAAAGTGTAGTAGGGCCGGCCACGTGTTTTCCGAGAAGCCGGGGGAGGAGCCGGGCGAGCCGCGGCCGCCGCGTTAAAAGGAAAGCGGCGGCGATGCGCGGGCACAGAGCGCCGGAGGAGCAGCCCCGGCGCTGGCGCGGCCCCGCGGAGGATGCTCGGCCGGCCGCCGGGGCCAGCTCCAGCACCAGCACCAGCTCCGCGACTGGCACCGCCAGCAGCACCAGGACTGGGACTAGCACTAGCACTAGGACTAGCAGCGAGTGCTGCGCTGCGGGGACGGCCCCCACCCACGGCGCCCCCAGGTAAGGGAGGGTCTCCTTCCCGGGGTCCTGGCCAGCCGAGCCAGAGGAGGTGGCGACTCGGAGGAGCTGTGCGGGAGCGCGGTGGCTTCGGGGCTCTTTGCTCTTTTTTAGCGGTTTTGTATTATTTTTTGTTTGGTTTGTTTGTTTCTGGGTTTTTTTCCCCTGCCTTTTTGGCTCAGTGTCCGAGCGCAGACAGAGCTGTCGTGCCTGGTACAGAATAGCGGGACAAGCAATAAAAGCGGACGCGCAGCGGGTTTTGCGCGGCTCTGCTCCTGTCCCGCACCGGCGCTGTGCGGGGGAGCCGGGACGGAGCGCTCCGAGTGTGACCGCTCCGAGTGTGACCGCTCCGAGTGTGACCGCTCCGAGTGACTGGGCTGAGTGTGACCGCTCCGAGTGTGACCGCTCCGAGTGACCGCACGGCCGGGCCCCCGCCGAAGGCTCCGCTCCAGCGCGGTCGTGGCACCCTCGTCCAGCCCCCTGCCCTGGCTTTCGGGCTCTGAAGGCTTGGCGTGCCCCGTTTGCTCCGTGCCCTCCCTCCTGGCTCTCTGCGGCTTCTGCTAGGGAGCGCTTTGATTTTTACATCTCGGGCTTAGTGGTTATTTCTCCCCAGCGTGCCCTGAAATTAAATTTTAAAACTTTAAACACTGAGCGATAATCCTGGCCCAGTAATCGGAAAAACTGGCATCAGTTTCCTTCTGCTGTGCAAAGCAAGCCCAATGCTTCTTTCAGCCTGTTATTTGTCAACAAGGATTTTATAACCCTCTTAGCTGCTTGAGGAGGTAATATGACCTAAATGAAACCAAACATCAAGTTGTTAAATCAGCACAGACAGGAATGCAGCTGCATACTTTCTTTGAAGTCCTCATTAGCATGTTACCCTGAACCGTAAGATGGCTGAGGGATTCATTTCTGAGAATACTTCAAGGTTTCTCACAAGCTGCTGCTGCAGATCTATATCTGACTATAGGGATAAATCCTAAAATCTATGCTTGCCAGTAAGGTCAAGGCAGCCAGTGGAGATGTATTGAACCACACTGTCAGAGGCAGACATTTCAGACCAAACTCATTCCTGGTGCAGCACTGCTAATTCCTTTGAAGTAACACGAGGGATGAATTTAGTCCCTCATGCTGAAAGATATATCAATAGGAAGCAATTTAGATTGGGCCACTTAAAGTGCATGTAATACAAAAAAGAGGGAGAGATTGCCGAGTAATGCTTTAAGGGTTCACAGAGGTTGACTTGTATAAGCTAGTGAGGTTGTAGCATTGCTGTCCCAAGGGAAGAATGGGGAATGGGAAATTGCCTTTTATGGCTGAGCCTCAGGTTAACAGGGGAGAGGGAAGAAGTTTTAGGATTGCTGTGTAACGTGGCCGTGTTAAAGGCTGCTCCTCCAAGTTACACTTCAATTGCACCCTCTTCTCCAATTATCTGGAAAACATACTCTTCACTCACTTTGCCTTTTTCACACAATGCAACAAATAGGGATATCGAGTTATGACATTGCCGTTGGGATTAGGGAAGAGAAAGAGAAATCCGTCATTCACCTGTAAAACCTTGTTGCTTTGATAACTTCTCACTGTGGGCTCATAGCAGGGAAACTGCATCACTCTCTGTAGCTGTTAATGATCCTTGCTAAACATTTTTGGAGCTTTGGACTTTGCCATGGTGATAGACTTGTCAGAAGGCGGGCGGTCGTTTGCCCAGTGTAAATTGGAAGATGAGTATTTTATTCTTTTATAATGGATGGGAGGCGTATCAATGGGAGACTTGGGTCATTCAGCGACTGTAGCCACGTCCCTCTGGGGATCTCACAGCGTGTCTCTCTTTGGCATTTCAGAATAGCTGCTGGAAAGCTGCCCCGCCGTAGCCGCTGACGCTATGGAAGACCGCATCCGCTGCTCTCGGCTGTAGGATGGTAGCGCACAGCAAGGTGTCAGCAGATAATGCACTTGGAGCAGACCCAAGACGGCTACTTGACCCTCCGGCACGGGATCGTTCGCAGGCTCGAGGTTTCCACGGCCCCGGCCGGCCCAGCGCTGTGCAGGCACAGGGCAACACGCATTTCCGAACCTTCCGCTCCCAGGCCGATTTCAGCAGCATCACTCGGGCCAGCAGCCTGCTGGATGCCTGCGGCTTCTACTGGGGACCCCTGTCTGTCAGCGCTGCCCACGAGAAGCTCAAGTCGGAGCCCGAGGGCACCTTCCTCATCAGGGACAGCACGCAGAAGAATTGCTTCTTTGCCATCAGTGTTAAGACTGCGACTGGGCCCACCAGTATCCGGATTAACTTTCAGACCGGGCGTTTCAGCCTGGATGGCAGCAAAGAGACTTTTGACTGTCTTTTTAAGCTGCTGGAACATTACCTGAGTTCCCCGAGGAAGGTGCTGGTTACCCCCCTGCGCAAGGTCCGGGTGCAGCCGCTGCAGGAGCTCTGCCGGAAGAGCATCGTGAAGACTTTTGGAGGAGAGAACTTAAACCAGATCCCACTCAATCCTGTTTTAAAGGACTATCTGAAATCCTTTCCATTTCAGATATAAGTACAGCATTAACTGCATAGCAACACGTGAGAAATGTGTAACAAAATCCAGCTTCCTGGGTTTTTAAATATGTTTGACAGTGAGCAAACTTATTTTTGTAGCAATTTACTGTATTTTGGGACGGAACCTGAACACTTGACTTTTTATGTTTACAAAAACTGTTTGCACAGACCTGGGGTTCTAAAACCCTGGCATAATTTTTCTGCCAAGCAGAAGGTTTTATTATTTTATAATATTTTTAATAATATTAACATAATAAACCTTATTGTGACAGTTTTTAAAAAAAGTAGCATCTCTGTTTTCAGTTTCAAATACTTTGGTACCTATCCTGCTGACAAACTTTATTTAAGTGCTTTAACTGAGTGTGTAACTGCAGGCAGGTCTCCATGTGGTCCTGCTCTCTGCCCTACCAAAGTAGTCTGTCTTAGTGCTAGCCCAGCAGGCAGAGGATTCCTGCCCTAAAAAGCCAACAATAGAAAGATGCAAGCAAGTAGAAAATGTACTCAGGATGAATCTGCCCAGGAATCTAAATCCATGAGAGCAGGAACAATGTGTTGAGACTACTGTGCTGCATAGTTTTTGGCAGAGTAAATTGAATGCCTGGCTGAGCAAATTGCACCAACTCTGCCTGGCCTTATTAGTATTAAAAGGTACAAGGCCCTGAGCAAGAAGACAGCAATGTCTGACATAACCAAACCCCATGAACCTCAGTGGGGAAAAATAAGACTCCAGAAATGCTGTTCACACGCTTTAGAAGTCTATAAACACTGTATCAGTATGGTGCACTGGGGAAAGGATAGCTTAGCTCTCCTTGAAAATTAACATACACAAAGAGATAAGGGTGCAGATATCCTTAGACCTGAAAAAGATTTTTCTTATCTTAAATTCCTGGTGACCTACAGTGCACAGATTTGATACTTTAAAAGAACCTATGACTTGGGTCCATGACAGGATCCAGAGAGCACAAGCCTCTACATTTGCAGCTTTAATTTGTAGTGGCTAAACTGCATTCAGAGAAAGTTAAACTATGTTAGTTTTGTTTCTATCTGCCCATGAAAAGCAAAACCAGTGCCCCATAGAGCTGCAGCTGAATGACTTGAGATGCCTGATTTGGCAAAATGTCACCTGCATTATGAGAAAGTGATTCTCTCCTCCCCTGAGCATTTCCTGAAATCCCTGAAAAGCTGACTTAGAAAACCAGCTGAACCAAATCACTTCAAAGAAGGCAGAGTCTTTCACAGAAATGTACTCAATCAGCACAGATCTACAGTGCTTACAGGAACTCTAAGCAGTAAATAAAGTCATCTTCAGAGTTTGGGAGATAAGCAGTCTCTCCCCTATTGTAATTCACATTCCTTTTAAAGATAAAGCCACATTTAGGAAACACTGAGTGTATGTTCTACAGTGATCCTTACTGAATCATTTGTTTGATATTTACCCAATCAGTTCTTAAATCCTTGAGGTTTCTTTGGAATGAATAGGTTTCCTCCTAACCTCAGTGCATTAGACATTGTGAAAAAAGGGAAAAAGAGAGAATACACAGGCAGTGACTTTTTAGTGTGTTGTTTCCCTAAAGACGTTCTTTGGATCAGTCCTTAGCCTGCAGCATTTCTGCTTAATTCTAAAGCTGGATTTAGTTGCCAAATGATGCATTTTCCCATAGCAGCTGCAAGGATATAAATTCAGGAAGAAGTGAATGCTGTGCTATGCAGCAGATGGGAGAGCAGAGCAAAGCCACTGCCTGATTCTGAATAGCATTAAGAAGTTAAATTGGAAGAAAAGCCTTTTTATGGTGAAGGCTGCCAAACTGGTTTGCTGTCAGCAGAGATTGTTATCCCTTTCCCATACTCTTTTTCCCAGCTCCACACTTAACCTTTTAACCCTTCGGGCCCCAAACTGCCTTGCTATATAAATGAGTGTCCACAAGACAGCATTACAAGCACAATGTAGCTCAGAAGGTTCCCTGCTACCTCTAATAAAACCAAACAAAAATTAGACCTAGATACACAGCAAGGGGCTTCCCACTGAGAGGCATGAAATGAAAACCATATGGATTGAGACCATTTAATTTTCTTCCTGGCAGAAACAAACCTATTTTGTTTTTATTTCCCCTTTATTGCTTTAGAGTAAGTTTAGGAAAAATGATCCATATCCTCCCACATGAGGTGCCTAAATACCTTCATTTTATCTTTAATATGAAATGCAAATATCGGATAACTCAGAAAAAAATACAATCAAAACTATAAGGGCAAGAAGGTCAGAATTGTATAAAATGTCTTAAGCAAAGAGGAGACAAAGCTGACTTGTATATAAAATCATCTGCTTACCCGTGTCCACTGATTCGAGGGCAATCACATCTAAGGGGGACAGCAGGAATGTCCTGAAGATTTCTGTAGCAGTCAGCTGTCAAATCTCTGATCCTCAGTTTTAATAAAGTACCAGCAAGGTCAAATAGGGAATTTGCAGTACTTTGCACCTAAAGCAATGGAAACACATAACAGTGATTTTAATCTTTCCTGCGAAAGAGTACATGAAGAGTGGTGATCCCAGTCCCTCCCGCTCTTGCCCAGCTCTTTTCTCTGACCTTCTGACTGTGGCTGAAAAGTGAAGTACACAGTCAGTCTGTTAAAGGACTATGGAAGAATTTGAGCCACCCTCAGGAGCGCAGCAAAGCCAGGGTTTTGAAGAGACTGCAATATTTATAGTTAGTGGGGAAGGGACAGCTTTAAAATGATCCCATTTGCAGCATGACTGTCACCTGCAGGACCCTGCAGATCTCTGCCCCACAGCAGCAGGGTGGGCACTGGGTCCTGCTGGGACCCCCCACCCTGCCCCACTGGGACTCACAGGCAGCAACACTGGGGCTTCCTCACTTTTTAGACTGAAATCCACTTTTACTTCCAGAGTAGGTTCATTTGCATACAATGCAACAGCTGTAAACCACTTGCAAAGGAGCAGAGCCAGTTAATGGAAGTGCAGATGTTGATAGAAGCTGGTTATTTAAGCCACGAAGAGTTACTGAATGCTCAGTAGGAGGAGCTTCTAGAACGACAAGCGCGGCCGGCCCGCTGTGAAGCTGTGGTCACACTAATTCTGTTATGATTGAAGTCATTTACAAGAAGTGAGGCTTCAGCTGCAGTCAGCACTGATGCTATTTTCAACAGCCAAGAAAAAAAGTGTCCCCTAGGGCAACACGCTGCCCGTATCTAGCCATCAATACTCTTCACCCAGCTGGTACTTAATCCTCTATTGAACAGCGGATCCACCTCCTGAACCTTCTCCTTCAGATCCAGGGTCAGCCCTTTGTGTTGTGCTGGGCTCTCATTCAGTCCCTGGTGCTCCTTCCACCCCTCCATTCATGGTGCCAACAGCTGTGTGAGCGAGGCATTTATGCATTAATTCCACTGATGTGAGACAAAGGCACTGCAACAGGGAATTAATACGGACTCCACATTGCTTTCTGTGCAAAGTGTAAGGTAACAGCTACCTGTGCCATAAGTTTTCAGAAAGATTCTCCCAGCTGCCACAAAGTGCCATTCAAGACTTTTCATTGCCTCTGACTTGTCTGTTGTCATACTTACTCTTAGTACTCAGATCCTGTCCCTGTATCTGAATTTTTCCTCCACAGCTGTTTCCCAGTACAGCAGACAAATTTGTTACACCCAAGTCCAATTTGCTCTTTGTGTCACCATGGAATAATAAAAATGTGGGCCAGCAGGAAGTGTAAAGAGTTCTCCCACACATCCCAATATGAAATTCAAGTGGGGCAAAGCAGCAAAGGCCAAAGAGTCAGAATATAACCTCCTGACTGACAGATGGGTGAGTTAGTAACATGCCAGAAGTATTTCCCCTCTCTTGGCAACTCAGTGACATGCTTTGGATTTGGCTGTTGGAGACAAGAAGAATGACAGAGATGATGTTTGTGCATAGCAAAACAATTACTCTATAATCTTCAGCTGTGAGGAGGGCAGATACACTGTGAGGATGGAATAGCAGCAAAACACAATAAAGCAAATAACTAAACGTGCCACAAGCCCTATTTGCTCAGCTTCCTTCATTCTGTTCCTCTTCATGGTATTAGCAAGGCAAAGTAGGATCACCTTTCTGTTGTCATTTTAATCTCAGTTATTCTTCAGAGCTAGCTGCCAGCCACGTGGAAGAACGATAAACCCAGTCATCACTCTTTAATTAAAGACTTCTGTCTCCTTCTGTGAATCATTACTGCCTGGCCTGCTTCTTGTGAGTGAGCACAAAGGTTCGCCTTCACTAACAGAGGCCTTTGTTTTACTTTTTTTTCATTCCCTGCTGCAACTGAAATAAACAACTGTCAAGGTTTGCTGAATAAGAGCCACTGCCCCGGTGCTGTGCTTGTAGATGTGCACAATCCCTCCAGGTATGGCTGTGGAAGTAAACTAAAGTTCTGACTGAGTGGTAAGAAAAGGGGAACTTTCATTACATGATTATTATGTTTTTAATCCGAGGCTTTTTACATATTTCTCTATTGCCAAACACCACTTCTTCCACAGAAATACTCATTAAATGCCTCTTGCTTCCAATGTAATTAATTCATTTTGAGTTCTATTTTTGTTACAGGAAAGGGTTGTTTGGTTTAATCTTTACAGTGTCCTTTTCACACATGATTCTGAGTTCTACAGCCTGCAGTTGTACTGAATGAAGGACACAGATACGGAGGACACTGTGGACCCATTATTTCTCTTGGTAAATCTGCTTTGGTCACAACATTTACACCTACTGTGGGAAAACCAAAATATGAACCCTATTCAACTGCAGGTTATGGTTGTATCACAAAGATTTCTTACTTGATAGAGCCCCAGCTAACTCACAGGTTGAGGGGGTTCAATTTTTATGCTGAAAACACAAGACTGTGTGCAATCCCTACCCTCATTCTTTGCAGCTCTGCAGTGTTTGCAGGTCTCTGCTGTGCCCTTCGAACTGAAACTGGTAACTGTGTTACATTTTCACCCCAACCAAACTTTCCCCAGATCAACTTCCCTAGGGCAGAAACTAATTATTACTGGATTTTGAGTCAGATTGAACTTTCAGGCTGAGATTTTAGGTATCCTCTCTGGGATTTTAACAACCTCTGGCTCCCAGACAGGGCACTGAAAACAGAAGTGAACATAAAGTAGTGTCCCAAAAATGCTACAGGACAGGCTCCGGAGGCTTACAGATTTGTAACACTTAGTGTAATAGTCTCATTTGGTTATTTCTTGAGCTTGTACCATCACTGTTCAGACAGTCAAGAGAGATCTGGAGATGGAGTTGGTATATCCTATAGACTCATGACACCAAAGTAGGATAGGTATGATCTCTAACATTATCGTTAGGATGAATTTGGGAGATATATATGCTACAAAAGGAGTAAGGCTAGGAACTACTTTCTTAGCTCTGCCCAGAAGAAAAACAGTAAACGTCCTTGCTAGACACTTCTGACATGTATTCTACATATACAGTCTGTTCAGAGATAGTTCTGACTAATGCTTCAGAGACGATTTTGTTTTCTGTCCTCCTTATACTCCTGTCTGCTTTCACCAGGTAAGTTTTGCTCATCAGCTCCTTTTAACAGCTGAATTAGCCAAAAAGCTTTCAGATAGTTTTGTAACTGCCAGGGACAATCAGATCTGCCAACTAGGTGCCTAAGAGACCTTGTGTGAATCCTTTCCCACATTTCTCCGTGGTTCCCAACAAGGCCAGCTATACAAAGTAAAATGGAGCAAGCCATGAAAGCTTTACAAGTGTTACACAGCAATTGCTTTTAGTTTAAAACAAAGTGAAACTACAGTGCTATACCTTCAGCCTTTTTCAGTCATGAGACAGGATTTTCCCTTTTCAAGTAAAGGATAGTTTTTATCTAATCTCTCCCAGCCAGTCAATATTTTTGTGACTAATGGTAAATCCATCACTGTCCTAAGACTAAATGTATGATGTGTAAGTTACTATCTTAGGCAAGTGCGGGTCTTTTTGTCTTGGAAAAGCAGGAAGAATTATGGTTTTGTAGGAAGAGGAAAAAATTCTTTTCAGAGCGTCTGTGTAAAACTGGCAGCCAACAGAAGCTTTTCCCAGATAAGACTGTGCTACTGTACTAAGCACAGTAGTCCTGAGCACAAACTACACTCCTGCAGACCCAGCTCTGCAACGTGTCATGTACCTGTTACCTACATGTGTTCAGCATGCACCATATTTGCATAAATGCATGCAAAGTAGATGATGCCTCTCTTACATTAAAAATTTCAGTTCCAGTATTCTCAGGCCAGCACATTTGGCAATGTAATTTTCATTTTCATGCAAGGGTTTCTGGCTGCTTTAAATTTTCTTACTACTGCTGCTGCACAGAAAAGAAAAAAGAGGCTGTGTTAGGCTGAGCTGTGTTACCAGAGCATATCATCAACCTGCTCTTCAGCCTGAATTTGCTACAGTTTTCCTTTCTATGGACAGTAATTGCAAACGTACAGGTGTACAATGACATTTACAAGCAATATTCTTCTTCTAATGTGCCACTTATGCCACGTAAGATTGGCAATTAAGGGATGTCATTAAGGGATTTCTCAACAGGCTGCAGCATCATTTGTCCTTGGGAATTAAATAAGAGCATCTCACCTAATTCATGTGTTGCAGTTGTAAAAGTCTCAAGCACTGGTGAGACTAAATTTCTTCAGCTTTCTGCCAGGGACAACACGGTTTTGAGGACTTTCAACTTAGTACAGAACACACTGGGAACACTTCACATATTAGAACATACTGGTCAGAGGGGTTTTCTGTGGAGCCTAAATACAAATAAAGGAGGTCAGCTTTTCTTTTAGGAACAGAGGGTGAGGAGGAATGTGAAATAGCAGGGCCTACTGAAGCTGTAAAGCACAAAGGATGCTCCAGTTAGCCACAGAAGTACTTGGGATGGGAAAAGAAAATAAGAAAGAACAGAAATCCAACCTCTGGCTGAAGTGCTGTTGAAATGAGGCTTAGGACTGTGAACTCCAAACAAGGAAATTTTCTTTTGCCCTGTGATTCTGGAATCTTGCATTATATAGTTTGAGTTTCATTGTGGACTCTGCCAGTAAATTATTCTGTAGATCATGCTACTTTACCTTGTAATCTCCCCACAGCTTTTAACTGTAGGGATAATTTAGTCTGATTTTCACAGTGCATAACAAACATGTTGTCATCTTTTTTTCTTTTTTTTTTTGACCATTAGGCAGCACTGCAAGTGTCTCAGTAAGAGAGTACTCAGTAAAGAGGTTTGGCTTTTTTTCAGTTTCCTAAGGCCTAATCTCTTTTTAGTCCTTTTACAGCTGCCCTGCTGAAGCTACAACAAACTTCCATCTTTCTGAGAGTAGGATAAAATCTTTATACAAAGTCTGAGACTATAAAACTCCCCATGCCTTCATTCCCTTACCTCTGCACTGGGTATCATGCTCTAGTGCTGGAAGTTTTACTGTAATACACACACGTGTTTAGGAAAACCTTTATCTCTAGGGAATAAAAGGACAAAGGCCTAGATATCAAGAAATACTTGCGAACCATTTTATCCTATATCTAAGTATTATTTTGTATCTGCCTTTAAAGCATATGTGCCTAATGAGGAAGACATTACCTTTGTGAACTGCACAGCCTGCACTGTGTATCTTTTTATTATGCTTTGGAACTAATATAATCTAGGTAACCTTTCTTCCTGATAAGTGTAATTTATGCACTGTATGAAAGACCATACACCACCTTATTGCCAAGGTGAACACAATGACAATTTCTGTCACTGATACTGAAATAGCTTAGGACTTCCAAATCTGCATTAAAAGACAAAAGTGAAGAGTACAGGTAAGGCTGTGTATCTATACTAAGTATAAAGTGAGGACTACCCAGTCCAGGGCTACCTTTCTCAGCCGTCCATATTATTTTCTCCTTGCTCTCCTACATATCTCATTTCCTTTGTACTTCCAATATAATTTGAAGAAGACAGTGATTTTAAAATGCAGCACATTTCACGCCAGTCCAAAATATGTTTTGGGACTCGAAGCCTAGGTTTTAGTAGTGATGTTTCTAGTGGGGAAAAATAATGTCTTCTGACTTCTTGGAGTTTAAAATACTAATTTATCTGCCAGACATGAACTTTTGATTCATGACGAGGAAAAGCTGACTGCTGCACAGTCTGCTGTAGTTACACTGCATACCAACCATTATCTATTAACATGGTCCACAACTCCAGCTGAAGGCCAAAGGTCATTGCATATAAATGCTAAACACAATTCACAGACACACTCCAAGCTGGTATAAACAGGCTTTGCCATAATTTATGAGTGCATGTGTAACTCCATGAATGTGGTAGCTTGAATGCTGACTATTGGTGGAAAAAAAATCACTGCAGGGCCAGCTTGAAACAAATGCAGGTTTAACTTATGGCCAGTGGTCCTCAGGGTTTCTTAAATGTCTAGTGAAATCAACAGAACTGAGCTGAAAAGTAGCTTTGGAAGAAAATGTTTTCTCTGTAAAGGAAGATTCTGTGTGAAATCTGGGAAGACCAACCAGTCAGAGAAAAGCATCCTGGAAGGCTGTGGAATTTTGGAAGGAGGTAGTGCATTTGAGAGCCAGAGAAACTATGAGCTGAGTTTTGAAAGACTTGCACAGGGGATAACAGCTGCAAGGGCACGCAGGTGCTTCTCACAAGTTCTCTTGCCAGCTGTAATCTCCATTATGAATATGGAGTCCCAGAGGCAGAACAATTCTCCACCTAGTCTAGAGCTTTGAACTCTGAGATTCAGGCATGTTAATAATCCAGCACAGTCCAAAACTGCTCAGTTTTCACTGACAACAATGAAGGCCTGAACCTTTCTTGAGGAATTAAGAAGGCACTTAATTAATCATCCTACAAATTATGCTGTTAGTCCACATTTTTAAAACTTGAACTTATTGCAGGTCAGTTTGTGCTTGAGCTGAAATGAACACATTCCCTTTTACTCAAGCTTAATCCACAGTAAGTGCACAATTAAGATAATGTGCTGATTGTAGGGGGGGAAAAAGGAGGGGGGAGAGACACTTATTAAGCACCTCATAAGACAGCATCTTTTTAAATAACCATGAGCAAAGTATTTACGAAACTCCCCCCGTCTGAGTCATTGTCTTTATGTATCAGGCAGATTATGAAAGTATCTTGGTATAAAACACTAGGTATAAAACATACAGAAATGTCTGAATTTTAAATAGTTTCTGTTGGGTTATGCGATCATTCATATGTTTGTATTAGGACAGCTTTGGCCAACTGCAGCTTAGGAAGTTCTGTAAAATAGCACCTTGCAAATTTGTTCCAGAATCTGGAGGTTTGACCTGCAGAGACCACGTGTCACCATGTCAAAAACCAAGTCAGAGAAAAGACACTAAATTCAAAGTGAGAACAGCTAGAGTCCACTCACTTTAACCTCCAGCAGGGCTTCCTTGTGCTTGGTGGCACGGTGAGAAGTACCAACTGTACAGTAAGTCACTAGTGCAACAGGTGCTGGCATCCAAACACGAGAAAAACAAATCCCTTCCTTTTAATTCAAGTCCATCCTGCTTCCCGTGATTTCCTGCCCTCCAACGCAGCTCAGTTCCTAGGAAGAGTTGCACAACACAAATACACTATTGCCTGTGCTAACAAAATTATTGACCTGCCACGAAAAAGCTGGTGTATTATCTCCTCTTGGTAACTGGTAACTACTAACAGCTAAAGTGCATGTGGTAATGCTGTTCGCTATTGATGTCATTTTAAAGAGCTGTAATGTTTACAAATCTAAAGAGAACAAACAGTGGCATGGCCTGTTCCATGCAGGGTGTACATTAAATGACACATTTTCTTGTAAAACAACTACACCAGAACCGCTGCAGTTAGAGAACATACCTCACAGTCACAGTCCTAAATATTTGCTGGATCCTCTGGGAAATTAAAGGTTGAGGAGAGAAAAAGAGTGTCAATATTCCAAATCTGGTCCAGTTTTATTAATTTTACTGTAAGTTTAAGTGAAAAAAAATATATAAATAAGTTTGAGCTCAGACTTGCAAGCACTAGTCCTGTTTTGGAAATACTCCAGTCCGTGACCTTTGCCTCAGCCACTTCAGGAAATGGAGCGGATAACCCAGGAGTAAGCCCAGGACAATAAATTAAGCACCTGGAAACAGAAGTGTGCATAGAAGAAGAAATAAGGAATAAACACGAATAAGTAAAATACAGAAATCATTCTGGAGTAATGACTAAATCCCAGGATTTCTCAGGCACAGGGAGCATTTGAAGCAGCAGGTTGCAGACCTCCCCTGCTCTCTTCTGCTCAGCCCACAGGGATGCCCTAGGGGTGCCCTACTGTTTGCACAACCTTCAGACCACAGTGCCTTCTCCTCTGCCACAGAAACCTCTGTAGTGCAGGGCCTTCACCTCTGAGGGAGGCAATAAGGACTTAAATCCACTCCCAGCACTGAATCTGTTTGGGGGGAAAGGGTTCTTGGCAAATACAACTACTACATCAGGACTCTCGTGTTTGATTGTGAAATGCTGTGAAAGGTCAAGCCCATCCATACACCTACAACCACCTCCCAAGACCGAAAGTATGAAAAGGAGAACTTCTCAAGAACTGAACACTTCCATGAATCTCTGCTGAAGTAGGAGTTTTGCTACTGATCACAGAGGCACCAAAAGCAGGACTAGATGGCACATGTGTCAGAGTGACGCAGCAGGTGTTCTCCCTCCTAGGACTAGTCAAATCTTCGTTTCAGTGGAAAGATTTACTCACTCTATGACCCACCACGTAACAGCACCTGGCCTGCAGCAGTCAGACCTACCTGTAAAGTGCCTGTGTAGCTCTGACAGGAACAGAAACAGGATGTCAGCAGCTGACAGAAAATTCAGGTGTTAGAGTACAAGAAAGTCAGAAGTGCTTCTCTGACAATTCTTCTTGCACAAACAGAAAGTGTATGACCTAATTCAGGAGAATCAGACTGCAGATCAGAATATTAGTCTTCTATTTGCCACCTCACCATTGATAAACTTGAATTTAGTTGCTCTTATACTTCAGCAGCTTGCCAGTGCTCAAATGTTGAGAGACTGTTCTGATTTTTAGCATGTGATATGAATAACACTGAGATTACATTTCAGGACTTTGCTCTTTCCTTTGCTTTATTTTGACAGTCCCAAAGGACATGGCTAAAAGCCATAGTCATATGTAGGTCAAGATTTTCACATCTGATTATTAAATCTTTCTGAAAGATTATTTGCCTAGGAATAGTATTTTTTGAATGTGCTTTTGTTAAGAATTATTAAGAGTTTTTTCTTCCCTTCTTCGGTTACTCTATTTCACAGGTGGTTCTTACTCACATAATTGTAATCCTTTAATTCTTTAGTTCATATATGCTTTTCCTAATGCACGAGGAACTTTGGGCTTAGGTATGGTCATCTGCAGTGACTGCTTTGCCATATGACTTAAGAAAGACCTACTAAGCCTCCCATGCTGAGGACAAGGCCCCTTTGAAGATTCTGTTATTTAGTCCCCCAGAGAAATACATCATACATTTGTGTTTCTTCATGTAGACTTATTTCTGCTGTGAACTCATACATCGCTACTGATGACTGTGCAATCAAACAATCTGATCTGCTGTGGGCTGTGGATTGTGGGGACATGCTCCCAACGGGAACAGCTTCTTCTCTCCAGCTGGCACACAGCAGCCTTGTATCAAGACCCTTCCTCAGTGCCAGACCTTCATGTACTGGGAGGACACCTTGTGCCCTGAAGGGCACTACTCTCTCTTGTCAATGCAGGAGGAGGAAATCAGAGAGAAATTTGTGTGTTACATTCCACTAATATCCTATAATTCTAATAGCTGAATTTTTGCTCAATACCTATGGAAACGGGTTCAGTTGCTTGACATGAAAAAAAGGCTGTGCAGAGAACTTTCTACAGAGGCAACACAGGGAAATCATGTCACAAACCCATTCTCTCTTCTCCATCATTCGCCTTCTCTTCAGCCCAACGACACTTAAGGAGTTTATCTGCACTCACAGACAATCTAGGGGATGAGAATCCTCTGTCAAAACCTCCTCTGCTGGTGTCAGAAGCCTTGTAAAACTGCTGCATTGCAACCAGGCTGCAAGTAAGCAAGGAAGAAACAGGGTAAAGTGACAAGGGCAGCCATCCTGGCTCCCTCACTCTCAAAAAGCTGGAAAATCTGGAGGTGAAGGGGACCATGCCCTCACCTCTAAGTAAAGAATGGAGGATTTCCCTCCTCTCCCAGAGGAGAAATCCATACGGAAACTATTGTGCCATTTCCCTGTGTGTCTCCTCCTGTGTGATTTCCAAAACTGTTGTTACACAAGTTGTGAAATCCTCTCTGTCCCTTCCCAGTGGGAGGGGGCAAGTGCAGACCTGCTGGAGCTGGATGACAGCAAAGGACAGGGGTGGGCAGACTTTCTCACCCTCTGTCTACACCGGCACAAGTGAGAAGTTCTGTAGTACAGGAGGAGCTGGTTCTGAGCCAACCTACTCAGGCTCTCAGCAGGCATTACTCATTTTGGCTTGAGAATGGTCTAAAAGCAGCCACCCAGCTACTGGTTGGCAAGCTTGAACCTCCCTGCCACACACACACTGCTAGAAGGAGCCCCAGGCACTCCAGTCAGCTGAAAGACGTGCTGCCAGGGGCTGGGGCAAAGCAAAAGAGAGAGGGTGGGTATGGTGTAGGTAGGCACACGCAGACTGTGATGAGCTAATGAATACACCCAGGTGAGTGAGAACCACAGCAGAGATTGCTGGAGCTGTTTGAATGTAATGATGGAAATATTTAGCGGTGGGAAAGTGGTGCCCGTTCACTCATTATGATGTTGTTATGTGAAATTTCCATGATTTTCCTTGAAATGGTGACTTGTTGCTCTTTGAAGTCCTTACTTGGTAGGGCAAATGCATTTACTCATGGTCTCATTTCATCCAAGGAGCTGTAAGGTAATTCCTTTAACCACGCATACACGGCAGATCTGACTCTTTCTGGCTATAGTAGATAATTCTTACCCTTCCCTCATAAATACTACAGTGCCTTCAGTCCATTCCTGCAACTGAGTGGTTGATCCCCCAAACCGAAACTGGTAAGCAGGTCAAAAAAGCTATGAAAAAACCTGAAAAAGCAGGTTCATCTGTACTGTTTAAGTAGCCCCCACCTTTACCCTGCTTTTACCTCTAAAAGTGTTAAAGGTAACCTGAAGGACTTAGCCCAGGTAGCTGGGACACTCAACAGCATGGCCAGTATAACCTTTCTTTGAGTTGCTCCAAATCAAAATTGGTCAAGTCTATTAAGTAAAACAGTCCCAATCCATATTTTGCATTCCTGAATTTTTTCTCAATAATTTTAGCTCATTCCTGTGAGCCAGGAATCAGAAGGCTGCTGGCTGTGCATTTTGTGTGATAGAAACAATGTAGGCAGGGTGCTTCTTAAACAACTCAAGCGTGTGGTGACACAGACAGCTGAGACAATCCAGAAGCTTCCCCCACAACTTGGCCTTTCCCTTTCTCCATCCCTGCTCCTGGGCCATGGAATCCCATGGTGGATCTTTTATGGTGGCTCTCAGACTCTCCCAGAGCAAAGACAACTTGCTGTTTTGGGGTGGAGGGAAATCCACTCATGTCACATTAAGGAGCAAAAAAAGCTACAAAAAGCATCCAAGAAATGTGAGAACTGGTGCCAAACAGAAGCAGGAGCATGTGGATGGGATGTACCAGCTCCTGTTTGCTGACAAGAACTGGCAAATCAGTCATGCAGAATGTCAATAAAAGACAAACTTCTCAACCTAGACCAGAGTCACTGGATAGCTACTGCAGGAACCTGCTGTTGGGTTTGGCAGAACCTTACTGCAAAGAAAATGCTGAACTGAAAGCATTTACCCAATAGCTGAGAGAAATCATTCAGTCTATTGATAATGTGGCAGCTAGGATCCAAGAAATATAAAAAGAGATTGACTTTGCTACTTCTGTCACAATAAATGCCTTACTGAAATGAAAAGCCTGCTGAAGACAGAGCTGAGTGCAGAACTGTCTACCTCTTAATTCTCCAGGAAGGATAAGTTAAAAATTTAAATGGTAAATATACATTTCATAGCAACAACAACAACAGCAACAAAGAAACCAAAACAAAACAAAGAAAACCCCCCAAAAACCCAACCAACTACCCCAAACTAAACCAAAATAGCTGTAATTAAGGCTGAGTAAAATGAAAGACTGACCAAGAGGAAAAACATGTCGCTGACTAACTGAAGAGCATTTCAGATTTACAGTGAACTGCATTAACAGATTTAAGGCCTTTTTATGCAAAATTCCCACTGAGTTAGTCTCATTGAACTTGCTACAGAAAGTTGACAGTGAATGCAAAACTGAATTTCAAAGAGATCTCAAAAGATTTGAGTTTTTTGCTAAAACATAAGAAATTTCTTTGGCACATAAAATAATTGAGGAGCTGGAGGAAAATCAGCCTCTTTTCTTTGCCTAGTTACATCTTCTGCCTCAGGTCAGATTTAATTTGTGATTTCATGGGTAGGGCCATCAAATATTAGCTTTCCAGGAACTAAGCTGCAGCTGAGTAAGAGCCTGAGTGTCTGATCCAAAAGCCACTGGCAATGAAGAGAAAGGTACCAGTGATCTGTGGAAATTTAGACCTTAGAATAGGAAGAAAAAGCAGATTCTTTTCTGAGCACAACAGCAGGCACAGGCAGGGACTACCACAAGGCTTCCTTCAGATGGCTCATACACACAGACCACCACTGGTTCAAAGCAGGCAAACAAGGCAATACTGAGTTCCTGGAAAAATGGGGAAAAGAAGGAAAAAGGGAGGGGGGAAAAAACAATAGCAATTCTTCTACTTACTGGAATCCAAGATCATCTTCATTGAAAATGTGGTTGGTTACTATAATTTGGAAAATGACTGTTGTAATCTGCCTCTTGGTAATTCCCTGAAAAGGCAGGCTTTAAGCCAGTATGCTCTTATTTTCTTGCACAGGAGCTGTTACATCCTTTCATCTCGCTGCAGAATCTATTTTGAAAACTTTAGCTTTTTCAGTGGCTGAAACATGCCAGAGGTAAGAGAGTAGCATCTGCGAGAGGAAACTTCAGGGCAGGAGTGTCCCACCAGAGGATCCCCAGGTAGGGAAGCAGCAGGGAGGGGTGGGCTGAGGCTGGGTGCTGAGTCTGCTGTGCTTCACTTACTCCTGGTTGGAGAAGATGGCAGAGATTTAATGATGACTAAAGGGGGAACAAAAAGGGCCACCCACCCACTGCTCTGTCACAATACGGTCTTACCTCAACTCACCTCAACTCAACTCAGTGCAACACAACCAGCCCATGGTAGGGCTGGGCAGGGCAAATTAACTTTGTTCACTGAGTAGCAATGCACTTCTGTGACACAAAGATCCCTGCCAGGATCATAGCTGTGTCTCTGTCTTTCCGCTTGTAGCAGAACTTGGTACCCCTGTGCTTGCTAAAGGTGCTCCAGATGCAGCACACACAGCACCAAACAGCTCAGCCACCCCAGGAAACACTGAAGGAATACATGGTGGATTTATTTGTTCCCATGCATTCACAAAAAACGACAGCTCAATCTGTACTAGGAGCAAGCAGTGACCTACAAATCTGAAATTAAACAGGATACCATGGTGCACCTCAGCAAAACGCTCCCAGGCACAGTTCTGGAGAAATGACTACTCAGCTGGTGAAAGTGTCTTAACTGGCAACAGCTGTTGCCAAATATGCTCAAACACTCTGGAGAGACACACGCAGAGTGGCACGTTGGTGCACACTGAGGTCACTTCCAGAGACACGCTCTCTGCACCTTTGAATTTTCCTGACAAGACTGTAACAGCAAGGCTGCTAAAACAGTTGTTTTCAGAAGAGGTAAAGAGGTCAGCTCAATGTGAGAGGTGACTGCAACTTTCAGTAAAGTGCCCGTTTGGTGAACTGAGCCTGGGATACGCTGCGCTTTTGTACTTCAAAGGGACCGTCTCTCTGTACATGCTTTTAACACCATCCCTCCATGTGATTAAAGAAAGCCACAAGAAAGTGATTTCTACACTATTATCTCTTCCTGGAAAACAAACCTGTCTGTTTCCCCGAAGTTTGCTGGTACAGAATTATGCAGCTTTAAAGGCAGCCAGACATTTTGGCTGCCCATCCACTTGCCTTCCTTGCAGCTGTCATTATCTCTGTTTTGCTTTACCTGGAACTTAACAATCTCTCACCCTCTTTCCTCCTAGGTTTCAGTAACTCTTCAAAATGAAAATCAATAGCGTTCCTTTTACTCCAGGGTACAACCTTTGAGATAATCATGTCATATTGTGCAGCAGCTGCTTGGAGCCTGTGCAGCAGAAATAGCCCTTGGATGAAGTTTCCAGTAAAGGAGCTGCTTTTTCTAGCATTGCACTGTTGACTTGTAGCACTGGGTTTTTATCAGGGGATTCAAGTGATATGTTAGTGGCATGGCTAAGAAAACTCAGAAAGCTTTTTTTAAATTATTATTTCACGTCAGAGGCTTTAAATAAACACAGATCTGAGTCAGTGGATTTCATTCCTGTCAAATGGTCATTGAATTAAAAAAAAGTCACCTCAAACCTCCCATTAGCAGAACTGCATCTGTAATTTCAGTTTCTGTTTTGCTTTTAACAGGCTTGTAAATGGGTTATACTAATCCTACTTCTTCTGTAAGAAACTTGACAGACACATGAGAGACCTCAGGAAACCCCCCTCCCTTCTTCCCCAGAAGAGTCAGGTTTGTGAGGAAGAGCTGGCATTGCAAAAGTCTGGACATAATTTAACAATTCTTCTCAGTAGACAGGGCCAGAGCCTCAAGCCCCGAAGAGTCAGGGCAGTCTTCCTGATGCAATCAGAGCTGTGCAGATGGGTGGGCTGATCCTTGCCTGAAAGGGAATACCACGATCTCAAAAGACCTGCGCACTGGAAGTGAATGTTCTACAGAGAGAGTTCTCATAATCCAAATTATCTGAAATACCAGATGACCTCAGAGACAAGCCAGGCTTCTCTTAGTACTGTGAAGAAGCTGATTTATGTATAAAAACCTCTAAGGAGTTCACAGTATGAGTGACACATGGAAAAGCTAAAAGTGGCACATTCTGAGAAATACAGCGAGAGGGCTGGGGGAGGGCACTGTGGGCAAAGGACTGCAGCAAGGCAGACTGTTGCATTTGGTTTGCTTAGGTCTCTTTTTAGAAGGAAGTTTAGCTCATCTGCTTTTTGAAATGTTACATATATATATATATATATATATATATGTACTGCTACGAATAGAGATGGCTTTGTAGTGAATTGTGGTACCATAATATAAATGCAACTAGTTGCCCCTCTGCTCTATCCATGTAAGATATCCATGGACAGAACTGCTACCCTGCCCTGTCCATGAGAAGGAGTCACCTTGTTAAATATTTCCTTTTTCCCACCATCAATAAAGGTGAACTGTCTCCTTAAGTTGTATTTGCCTCATCTGTTGCAATCACAGAGTGAACTGTGAAGAGCAGGAATAGCAGCTGAAGAGAGGTGTTTTAGTCTGAAAAAGATCCAAAACTTTCCTTTAAGAGACTCATGTCTTTTAGTAAGAATAACTGAATTTAACACTGCCACAACATAGTTTATGGTTAAGTTAATTTTGGGTAAACTTAAAAGATTTTTAACAGGAAGTTATTGTAACTTATTTTTCCTTTTCCTTCAGACTCTTCTGTTGATGTGTGGAGGAAACTTGGGTTTATAAGCAGAGAACTAAAAAAATAAAGAGCAAAACCAGTCAAAGCTTACAAGTGTGCAGTTTGGCTAAGAGGCTGCCTTCCATGCTGACAGCCACCACAAAACCTTCAGCATCATTCCCAAGCTAAAGAATGCTCTCATTGAAGAACCTATCCTGTAAAGTCCTGAACACAACTTTGATTACAAGGTGGGTCCCAAGCCACAGTGAAACTTGTCCATACTGGGACATTTCAGGACTGCACAAACAGATTCTCATAATTTCAGTAAAACTAAGGCCTGGTGAGAGCTTGGTTGCAGGGGGAGACATGGCTCTCTGGCTGTCAGGTATGTAGGGTTGGTAAATAAGGGAAAAAATACACATTGATCTTGGTCAGAGAAGTGGTGCATGGACTTCCTTTTCCCTTTGCAGCACAGTGGTGTTCTGTAGGAATGGCCCAGCCGAGGGTATGTGAAAGCAGCTGCAGAGTGACCTCTTTAGAGCCCTCCTTATTGCCCACGTGAAGGATCAGTCAGCAGTTGTGTCAGTCAGCTTGGATTTTAAGATCTGTTCCTCTACACTCCCCCAGCCTGGTTTTTCCCCATTCCAGAGAACTACAACTGGCTTTGTCGCAACTCCTTTCTGCCCACAGCTCCTTCCTGTGCAAGCAGGTCCCCCCACCGTGACGGCACTGGGAGAAGGTTCAGGCAGTAGGCTTGAGAACAAGAGAAAGAAACAGCAAACTTCTCTTTAGACTATGTGTAGGCTGATTGTGTGGTCTGATATCAGAAATACACATAAAGCTAAAGATACATGTAGCAGTAAGTCACTTGGGTGTCTGTTCATTCAAACCAGAATTACTCTACGATGCCCACAATCCATTAGAGACAGAATAGCTTAATTGAAAATAATCTAGTGAGAGAATTATTTAGCCCAGAAATATGTGGCTGATGAGCAGGAATTCCAGGTCCCAAAATAGCTCTATGAAAGCTCAGCAAACGAAGAAAGCATCTCCTTCAGCGTTGATTTCTGCAAAACACAGGACTCTAAAGCCACCTCCTCTGGCAGCTTTCCAGAACTGATGGACATTCAGAACACTGATTCATACTAACACTGTTCTTCCTCAAAATACTGGGGGATTTTGAAGCATATCCAGACACATGAAACTTTCCTTTAAGCAATAATCTCATTGCAAAGAACTGACATGCTGAGAATTCCCCTCCCTTCCCCTATTCTGGAGGTAACTGCAACACAGAGAGTAACAAAACGCATCCGAGTATTCTGCAGCCTAGTCTGACTGGGACAGAGCTGAAAGGCTTTTTGATGGAAGTTTTTAAGATACAGATTCTAAGACTTCAACTAAGATTTAACCGACTTTCTCCAGACTCAGCTCTTTTCAGCCCAAATCCAAAATTCACACTTCACCAAATGATTTCATCTAGTGCTTCAAAGATCAAGCACTTTGTGTAAGTGCCACCTTCGCTACTGCTAAAAGTAGTGGTTTTTTTACTCACATTTTACTTTCTTCCTGTATTCAAATTCCCTTTTCTAATCACCATTTCCAGTTAACCCTTACCCATTTCTGGAGATATGTTCTCTAGCTGGAGAGAGGAAATGCTGGACCTAAGCACCAGAATTAGTCAGTAATGAAACAAGGGTTTGTTTTATGACCAAAAAAAGCTAGACTGGAAAAAACATATCCTTTGTGGCACTGACTCAGTGTGATGAAAAGTGGCAGACAACAGTACTGTTCTTCTTAGGTCATTCCCTGACAGGCCACTTCAGTGCTGCAGTGCAAATTACAGGAACTGGCAACAGCTAGAGACACAATCCTCTTCTTAGCAACAATAACAAGGTTCAGAGGTGGATTACACATATGTTGATTGACTATGGGAAGAAGGAAATAATTGATTCATTGTTGGAGGAGAGCATTTTATTCAATCTCTCTTGCCAGGAATATCCAGAAATGTATTTCCGCGATGCCTCAGGGCTGAGCCCATCAGAAATCATGCCCCTCACCTACTCTGGAACAGGAAGTTAATTACCCCAGATTACACCTCATTACACTCGTCCTGTCTCCCATGCCAGCTCTTCCGACAGGTGGGTGCTTAAACCCCCAGCAGCCCTTCAGCCCCCCCAGCCCCTCGGTGAGATGCTTCGTGGTGCCAGGTCTGGCTGGCCGTCCCTTCAGATATGCATCTACCAGCTGTGGGTTGGAACTCCTCCTGAACTGCAGAGGCCCTTCTTCTCCTGAACAAATACTCCTGGTGTAGTAAATACTAACCAACAGTCAGGATGAATGGGCTGGAGGGGAGATTAAAGAGCAATAGAACAGCAAGCAGAGAAGAATTCAACATCACCAAAGGAAAACTTAATTTAGTATCACTGAGCTTAACTAGCTCAGAAAAACATCCCAGAGGAACATCCCTTATTTGCTAATTAAAATTACTGGAAAAAACAGCAGGAAGCATGCTGGAGAGAAGGGGAAATCCTGCTTCTGGGCCATAGACAAGTTGAACAAAATTTCTATTTCCATTCTAGGTTGCACTTTGTGCCAGTCACTTCTACTGACAAAAACCACACATACCATCAGTTAGTCTCAAGATCACATTCAGCAGAAAACCTGCACAAAGTCGAGCTCTGGCAAATCACAAAATGAAAATACCCTCATTCTAAATACTCCAATTCACAGTTTCCTGAGTCTGTTTAATATAGGTGGATATTTATACCTGTCAGATCTCAATATCTTAGGTTGCTTATACTTCCTTTGGAAAAAGCTATATTTATAACAGCTTTATATAGAGCATAGTCAATGAAACTAATGTACAGTACTTTTAGTGAACTTATATCTAAAAGGATGCTGCTTTAATATTTCAAAAGCAGGAGAAATGCACATGGGTCCAGAGAAGCAAAAAAAGAAATGTTTGAAGAGATTGATAATACAAAAAAGGGAAGATCTGAGTTTGGAGTGTCTGCAGTGAACCCCAGAGCAAAAGGCTAGAGGGGACCAAACAAGAATATCATCCCTATATGGCCAAAATAGGGGTGAGAAGGAAATAAGAAAGAAGGTGCAGCAAAAAATCAGTGTGTGGATAAGGAAGCGGCTTCCAGGAACACACCCATTGTAAAGCTATTATCCCTAGTTTACTTTGCCATTCTTACTAGATACAATTTGGTCTGAGATGAGATGGAATCCAATATTAATTAAAAACACTCAGTAAAATATCCCATCTATGAACCCTACAAGGATTCCCTTTCTTCTGCATGTATTGTACTATAAACTTTCTTATTTTATGATTCCAAAAATGTTCTTTATTTGCTTTAGTAGAAAAGGAAGATGTGTGCTGCAGAGTCTTGGAAGAAGATTAACACCAAAACATTTCTGTTACAGGGCCCCAGACTTAAAAGGGCACAGGCACTTAAACTGCCCTAAAATTGGACTTTGTATTAGATAAGTGACATTTAAAAGATCCTGGTGGAGAAAATATTATTGAATATCAGAGTGCAGTTCAATGGATTTCTGGAATGCTATGCTGGATTGCTGTGAACTATATCAGAAGAAATGTATATACTTTGAGTAGTCACCTGCTAAATCTACATTGATTGTAACAGATTGACTACAGACCTCCAGCTGCCATCAGAACCAGGATCAATAAGCACACAGGTGGCAGCTGTTGGGTTCAGGACACAGGGCTTGTGTCCAGGAGGGGAATCCTACAGGTGACAGCAGCAGCAGATCTTCAGAAGTGCTAAGGATCAGTGTTTTAGGCTAAAACTAATGACACCAGCAAACGATCCACTGTTTATAAAGCTTGTACTTATTTGTTGGTATTAAGTATGGAGAGCAGGCATCAGCCCTCCCACAGCGGAAGATCGAAGTTGTTGTGAAAGGGGTCATCTATTATAGCATCTTAAGTCTTACCCTCAAGCCAAACTGCTCCTTCAATCACAAGGCTGCCAACTAGCAAGGGGCAAGTCCAAGATTTGGTTGTGGGTGAAAAGTGAAAGACTTCACAAACAGGTCATATACTGAGGATACTCCTTCCTCTTCAGCTTACTGCTCTCAGCCTTGTCTCCTGACAGCTTTGTATCTCTTGCCTTTCCCATATGGCTTTAACCTGGGCCAAACAGCAACAGACCAAACCCCACCCTATGCCTTAGGGGGGAAAAATAGCAAGGAAAGAAGATGAAGCCATTTTAGTTGTCTGAAAGATAAGAGTGTGTCAAAAGTCCATCTACATTAAAAATACATCAAGTTCTTGTCTTCTCAGTCTTTGAGCCTTATGAACCTCATGAGGTGACAGTTTAGAAAGGCAACTGTGCAGGACCCTGGAGACAAAGCACAAATTGTTCTATAAGGTCAGCCACTTCTAATGAATTTCCACACTAACTTTTGGTCTAATCAAGCCTGGTTTGACACTGCTATAATTACTTGGTCAAAATGGTTACACCAGTATATGCTCCAACATGAAGTTCACTCTCCATTCCAGCAGGAATTAACGGGTTTAGCCTAAGGCACCTCCAACTCAGTACATTTCTAATCATCTGATGCTGCTGGGCTCCCTTCATTCTCAATCTACAATCATGAACAAGGACTTCTGCCTTTAGAGAGAGAATGGTCTCTATTCTAGAACAAGATGTAGAAACCAAAAGGGGTAACAGCTTCATACTTCTCTTATGCAAGCTTCTGCTTGAGAACAGCTTTTTCCTTTTAACTTTTGGTACCATTTTTTTTTTTTAAACTATAAAGCGAGGGCTTTATACTTGCAGAATTAAAGATAGATAAAATCTTTAGAAAAAACCCCACAGTTATTTTCCCACTTCCTGAGTAGCTGCAAGATCCTTTCTATGCACTTCAGCCTCAGCCATTCAGGGAGAATACCTTGTTCTAAATGGTTAGTGTTAATCTGAACTCCAAATTTTTCAGAGTGCTTTTTACTGCTATGTCCCACTCCTTTGCCAGGGATTGTCATTCAAAGAACACTTTCTTCACTGTATCTGCATCAGCATCGAACTGATCTTTCTCTGAAAGGCTGATGGTATCAATTCAAGGCTATTTGCACATCTGTTTACAACAGCATTTCATACGTCCTCCTTCCAGGTGTTCCAGAAAATTCCAGGAGTAAAATAAGCACTAGGTTGCCACCAGCCTGTCCTAGTGGGATAGATCTTTCAGTATGCCTGTGCCCTTCGGGCACATGAAGCAGGGTATGACCTACAGGAAACACAGATTGTTCCAATGTTATGCAGAGCTCAGCCGATATGAACAAAAATCTCAAACAAATGAGTACACTCTGTGCAGGCACCAACAGCTCACTGGATGTGAGAGCACTCTTAGGAGATAAGGGGAAAGATACCACATGCACTGTGTGATAAACGATTTAGTCAAATATCTTGCAGGAAATTGTTGATGTATTCTATTCCAGGAATGTTTCTTGGGAAAAAGAGCTGGTGATTCAGAACAGAAGATTTCAAGGCTGTCTGCATATGCCAGCTGCAGCTTTGCTAGTAGGAGTTAACTTGCAGTCATAATTAGGGTATGTTTCCACATAATTAAATAACTGTAGAGGCAAGGCATCTCTGAGTATGAGCAGAGTGAATTACACAAGCAGGGCTAAATATTAGGGGTTAAAACTGAAACCACAAGTTCAAATGTAGTTGAAGAAAGCGCTAACAGACACAGCCAGGATTCTGAAAATACAGGGAAAACTCAGACACTTTGCTACCTCACATTTAGACAGTCCTTGCTGGTCTCAAACTATGCCCTCTTCTCTCATATGTATTCTTTGTGAATACAATTGCCAAAAAATCCAAGGATATGGAAAACATCTGCATCAGCTCCTCCTTTAGCCTGAATGCACCAGTAAGAAGAACTGAACTAGTTAGCTGAGCTAGAACTTGTGCTGGTTTTGACTAGGGTAGAATTAACTTTCTCCATAGTATGGGACTGTGTTTGGATTTGTGCTGAACACGGTGTGAATAATTCAGGGATGTTTTTGCTATTGCTGAGCAGTGCCTACACAGCATCAAGGCCTTTTCTGCTTCTCGCCCCACCAGTGGGGAGGCTGGGGGTGCCTAAGAAGTTAGGAGGGGACAGAGCTGGGACAGCTGACCCCAACAGACCCAAGGGGTATTCCTGACCATATGGCACTACACTCAGTGTATAGAGCCGGGGAAGAAGACATGAGGGGACTTTCAGACTGATGGCGTTTGTCTTCCCAAGTAACTGTTAGGTGTGATGGAGCCCTGATTTCCTGGGATGGCTGAACACCTGCCAGCCCATGGCAAGTGGGAATGAATTCCTTGTTTTGCTTTGCTTGTGTGTGTGGCTTTTACATTTCCTATTAAACTTCTTTATATCAACCCATGGGCTTTCTCACTTTTACTCTTCCAACTCTCTCCTCCCATCCCACTGTGAGGGGAGTGAGTGGCTCTGTGGTGCTCAGCTGCCAACTGGAGTTAAACCACAACAGAACTATAAGCAGCTTCTCTTTTCTACAATTGCTTTTGTAGTCCTTGCTATTCTATGCTTGCTTTTTGCTCAGGTGGCAGGGAGGAAATGAAAGGAGAGATGTAACCAAAGGGGTTTGCATTGAGAACCTTCTTTCTCATGCATTTTTTTTCACACCATCACAGCATGAGATTTTTCAGGTGGCACACTTTGAAAGTTGTAAATCTTCAGGGTAACGAGGATCAAAGGTCCTGCAGACCCAATTGACAAGCTTAGAAACACTATCCCTCAGTACTGCATAACATCAGAGCCATCCTGCCTTATTTAAGTGCTGATGCTCTGACAGAAGGCCGCTCTCACGCATGTGGCCCAACATACCAGAGCCAGATAGCACCTTGGTGAAACAGCACGGCATCTGCTGACTGTGGGCATCAAACTTTACAGCTCTCTCGCCTCTTGAGAAGAGGTGAAAGAACAGGGAGTCCCTGCTGTGCCTCCACAGCAGGCAAAGGCAGGAAGCTGTCACTGTAATGATGACTGAGCAGGCTCACTCCCTTGGGTACATCCTGTACCAAAAGCCAGAAGTGTCTAAGAAAACTAGTAACTGGATATCCTGCTATTTCATCTGTCATTAATGGAACTGAACATGTGGGTTGTTTTTTAACAAGCACTTGACCAGCACCTCAATTTACAGAGGCTGTAAATCCAACCCGCAGAGGATGAAGCAAAGGATGACTAGTCCTTCCCTTTGGAAGTCAGGATGTTCCTGTGAGGAAATCATGCATGGTAGAATCCAACTTAGCATGGCAAAAGAAGAATTTAGTAAAGCTGTGGGATGAAAAAAAATGAAGAAAATAAATATTGTTGGGTAAAAGACAGCATGGATGAAAAGAGCAGAATGGTTTCAACTGTGCTGATCTGCAGTTCATCAGCTGTGCAAAAGCCAGCACAGCTGTGCATCTGGTGACCTCAGTTTTGAGAGGTAATTAAAAATGGGATAAATCAAGGAGTGAGACTGGAAATATCATGGAGTGACCTTGATGTGTCTTAATACTGAAGAAAACAGATGGGGCTCATGAATGATCAAAATCTGTGAATTGGATTCTAGAAATTTATAGGAATGAGTAAAATTGTGACACTTCATGGTTAACTGAATCCTGCTGGCTAATAATTTTTTTGGTCTGGACACAGATATGGTTTGTATTTGCCAGCTTCTTCTCCTTGATGAAAACTTGGTTTTGTTTGGGGAATTTCTTTGTTTCTGAGAACAGTCTGAGAACTTTATATCACTAAATATGATGAGTCCATAATGAAACTGAGAGACCTGGTAATGCTGCCAAAGCCACTGCATCAGGCATGATTTCTGCTGAGCCTTCTGCTCAGCCCTTCACCCCGTGCCCTGTGCTTTCTCTGAGATCAGGTACTGTGTGACCTGCTGGTGCTTCCAGCCGTCCCATCCTCACCTTCCCTCAAGGAGACAAGAACCGAAGGGCAAACCCTGCCTATTTGCTGCCGACCCCCTGCCACAACCTGGAGGGCTGTTTTGATGCAATGAACCTTTCCAGTGCCATCATGGAGTGAGGACAAGAAACTGCTGCTAAGCAGTGGACAGCATCCAACACCCTCTGTTGCTCTCTTCCCAACACAGCAGCCCTCTGGAAAGAAAGGGATTAGCTGCTCTCTGGACAAAGGGAGCTTTGGCCTGTAAGAGAGGGGTCTTAAACTCCAGCTCTGATCTCTGTGCCTGCAGATGTTGGACCAGCACTTGCCAATTAAAGAAGTGACACAATTTCCTATTGCAAAAGAGTCCAAAGGTTAAAAAACAAAGGCAAATGTAACATAGGATAACAGTGCTCCACAAAGCCTAATCCTGGTGTAGCCTAAGTAAAACTTAATCAAGTTATGGTCTTTAGTAAAATCACAACATTGTTCTGTTTACAGATTGATGACTCTCCTGAATCATCTACTATGTCAGTAGCTGAATCAGAGAGGGAGGTTAAATATAAATTTGAATAAATATAGTCACATCCCTGATTGATTTGGATACTGGAGAGTGTAGGTGTGTTTCATCTCAACCAAAAGCATAATCTAGCATAATTTAACACACTGTGCCCTCAAAACGCTCATTTCTCTCCACTGACTCTAGAGAGACCTTAGGGTACACACATCCACCGTGTAAGTAGCTAATGGCCATGGAGGGCAATGCCACCTCTGTTCTCCTGCATCCCAGAGGCAGGCACCATGTGGTGGTGCCAGTTCTTTCAGCTGCACTTTTCAAGAAGGAAAAGGGAGAGAGAAAAAAATGCGGGTAGGAAAAGTGAGGCCTTTTTCAAGAAGAAAACAAAAAGTCAATCCAATTGAAGAAAAAAAGCAGCAGAAGAAGTAGCCTGAGGAAAACTCGGCCTCTGAAAAACAATGGGCCAAGATGGAGATGAAAAACATGGGTAGGAGAGGCATGTGAAGTACTTCAGTTTTTGTGCTAAAACAAGTGGGTTTTAGGAATCTGAATTTCCTTTCACGGGAAACTGCTATTCCTAACACTCCCCTTTCTTCTGAGAAGTCTTCTGAGCTCTGGCAAAGATGTGTTAATGTCCCACTCCTCGGGTGGCCCCTCCAGATACTGATGATCCCTTGTTTTCCTTGGAAAGCCATTAACAGGCATACACAGAGCCGCCTGCTCCGCTGCACCTGGTACACACAAACACCCTTTCAGGTGATCTGATCAGCTCCTGCTTTAGCGATGACCTGACTGATCCGCAGCAGCTAATCTCTGTATTTTGCGAAGGCGGGCAAATTGTTTGGTTTCTACAGGGACTAAAACTGGAGTCTGGAATGCGAAATGCAGTTCCCTATTTCCAAACCCATGACATCTCAGTCATGCATCAGCTGTGATGCCACTGAGCCCCAAGGGGAGGTCTAGAAATAAGCCACAAATGAGGGGGAAGATGCATGACTGGCACAGCAGCACAGCTGGCAGTGCCCTGTGAGGAAACCTTCCCCGAGTGCTGCTGGAACACAGTCAGCAGAACAGGGCACGAGTGACGGAGGGGCTCCCGCTGCTGGCACTGTGTCAGCAAAGGATGCTGCTCCAAGAATTAGCTGGAAGCAGTTTGCTCGCTGCGCTGCAGCATAGTGCTGGGGGTGTCTGCTCACAGTCACAGTTACCTTCACTGATCCTGTGTACTGGCAGGCTTAAGCAAGACTGACAGGGGATGTTGTAAACCTCTCTCTTGCCTCCTTCCCACGCTTGTTTGCTCTGTGTATCCTGCTCTCTGCGCTCCTGGCACTCCTGCTTTCACCATTATCGCTTGTTCAGTGTTTACACATTCAGCTGTCCCTTGATTCCTACTTTTTTAAAATTTTTATGTAATTGTAAAGGAAATAAGTGAAAAAAGAGGAGTGCTGCACCGACAGCCCCTGAAACTGCTGTGCATGAGCTCAGCTTACGGAGCTTCATAGCTGTTCCAGCTCAGGTGACTGGGATGCAAAAAATGCACCCCAAATGAACACTCTCATGCATCCCTGATGTCACAACACACGCGTGCTCAAACCCTGCCCAGACACTTCCTCTCCAGAAGCCTTGGCAACCCCGAGCACAGTTATGACACATGCAAATGATCCTATGAATGTTATTTATAAAAGGCTCATCAGAGTCTCTGTGTCCTTAAATTACGAATTGCGGGTGGGGCTGTTATTTCATGAGAAGACAGATCACATGTTCTAACACGATGGCAGCTTTCAAAGAGAAACCACCCTACAGCAGCTGGACCAGCTGATTAGATATTTTCCTCCTGAGCCTACAGGCTGGCCCCAGACATGCGGCTGCTGCGCAGAACTGAGCCCGCGCCAGGTCATTGTTATGCCTGGACAAACACCGAGTTCTTCTCTCTGCTTTTGCCATAACATACCCCTGCACAGACATGGCTGCTTTGCAAGTCCCTTCTCACCCAAGAGAAAAACCTGGAACAGCTGGGATCTCTATCCCCAGGGCATCAAGCCTGTTTTATTCACATGGCAGGAGATCTGTGCCTGTGTCAGGGGGTGGGGAGTGAAGTCCCCCTGCAAGAAAGTTTTCTTTAGCTCACTGGTAAAGCATGCTTTGAAATCTAAGCCTATCTTTTTTTTCCAAGACTAACTTACTCATGCTCACACCACCTGAATTTCAGCTGATGCTGTTTTCGTTCCTTTGAGTGAGGTTTGGAGCACATAAATGTGCTTGTTAAAAATAAGAAAGAGGCCACAGTCTTTTGGGACTGAGTATTACAAGGACCTCTAGTGCATTGTTCCTACTGTTATTTGTGGTCTGTGGCTAAAATCAGCATCTTGGCCGGGATTCTTCATTTGCTGGCCTTGGATTCATTAAAAAATAAAAAAAAGAAAAAAAAAAAGAAAAAAGGGAGATGGATTTTTTTCTTACTATCAGCCTGACAACACAAGCCTGAAAAAGGCTCCTTCCCAGCCTTTCCTTCTTCCCACACACCTCCCTGTTTCCCTGTCCTCAAACCTGATGTTCAGCCCTGCCAGGTGTACTGCTGTCACACTTGTCCTTGGATGACTCCCACGAATTGAGGCAGGTCAGAGCAGGGATACATCTAACTCACGGGCCTGGAGAGCCAATACAGCTCCAACATTTGTGCTCAGATGAGGTTCCCAGATGGGAGAAGGGCTGGCTTGACACACTTCTCCTCCCCAGGAGTCCCAGCTCCCTGCAGGGGCTGAGTCAGGGCTGGCCCCTCACACACCGAGCGGGGGAGCAGCCCTCACACAGCTGGTTCCTTGGGATGCAGGTTGTCCCTGCTCTGACCTCCATCTCCAGCTACCTTTTGAGAGAAGCAGCACAAACCCAAAGGGCTTGCCGTGCAGGGGTTGTTTGACGTGCCGCTGGTGCTGCGCAGTGTCTCCGCGAGCCTCGGCCGGTTGGTTTGTGCCGACGGGAGCGCAGCGGGGCAGGGGTCGGGGCACTGCTCCCCACAGCATCCCCAGCCACCGGCACAGCGCGAGGCAAGGGCACCGCAGCCCAGGCAGCACTTGGATCGATCACCACGACTTCGTTCCTCCAGACCCTTCACTCTACCGGTCACAGAGGGAAAACACAAAGCCCCAGATTTGTCCTTGGTTCAGCCTTTTTATTCAGATCCTCTGCCCACCGGGATTTCCTCTCTACCGCTGTGTTTAATTTCTCATTTAAACTGTCACAGCTCACGGGCATCTGTGTGGCCTCTAAAGGGCAGTGGGAGCCCAGGGAACGCTCACAGAGTGGGAGGATGATTCACCCTGCAAGACACAGAACTATCAGAGCCAGGAGGATCCTGAGGAAAACTCTAACATACTGAGAGCACTTTCTTTAGTTTTGTGAAGAACAGGGACCTTTCTCCTCCAAAAGCGAGCAGGTAAAGCATATGCGCGTCTCTAAAATATTCCAGAACTTTCTGGACGCAACCCTGTGCCATTTGCTCTGGGATGACCCTGCTGGAGCAGGGAGGTGGGACCAGATGCCCCACTGTGGTCACTTCCAGCCTGGCACTTCCTGTGGTTCTGTCACAGCATTGTCATTGCAGTGCCACACACCGTTACAAAACCCTGAGCTGTACCAGCTTTAACAAAGAAATCTATTTCCTTATCATTCCGGGAAAAGACTGTCTAAAACTCCAGCTATTCCCTGGCCTTCCTGTATTTGCATATCATGGACTGATTTGGTCACAAAGTCTGTAACAGTTTATTTCCTAACAGCAATTAAGAAAAGCAAATTTCACCTTCTGCTGAATCAGATACTAGTTCCGTGGTTCCAAGTGCTTCAGCTGAGCAAATATTAACTGCTAATTTCAGGGAAGTAGAACAATGAGCAGAAACAGAAAGCAGATAGTCCCCCTTTGGGAAATATTTCCTAGGGAATTAACCAGAAAAGAGGAAGCAGCAGCAATTATTTCATTTTGAAATAGCAAAAACCTCTGTATTTTTATGTTAAAGTTTGCTAAATATATTCCTTACTCTTAAGGCCCATCCACATACAATCACCTACAGCAGGTACCCATCAATACTGTAAGCCTCCTTAAATTACACTAGCTCAAATGCCAAGTGACAGCCCAAACCATCTCCTCACAAGTGTGTACCTTCTGGATACAAGCATGAGCCTACCTTTCTCAAGCCACTTCTCATCCCACTCATTATTTCCTTCTTTCAGGTCACCTAAGGCCTGAACTTCTCTCCTGCTCCTGTTGCAAACCAGAAATGCCTTTGGAAAATACATTATAAGAGAACCTGGGGTACATCTCAGTGCTGTGTTTGAGATGTAGGCAGAGCACGAGTGGATTTGGTACAGTCCAAAGATGATACAGCCGGGAGGAAAAAGAGAGCAGCTCATATAGCTCTGGCTAGCTCTATGAAAGGGGAACTGGAAATTAACTTTACAGAGCTCATTAAGGTTTTGAAGGTACTGGGCCATAAATCATCACATGGATATACTGATGTGACTTTAATGTGCTTGCTTAATGTTGCCTTATTTGTGCTTCACAGTTCTGAAGTTTAATACGGGGCAGTGAACAAAGGGTTCAAATCCTAACAGGAATTGCTATTTGACTGTGCTCAAATCTGATTCCACCCTAACCACCAACTTAATGTCTAGTGTTTGATTCCAAGTTTGCTTCTCTTTTCAATCTTATTTCCTGAAGCACAGAAACAATTATCTGTGTTTACAATGAGCTCCTGCCTATGCCCAAACTACAAACATCTTTTCAGGCTGGGATCCTGTCTAAGATGGAGAGTAAGTTTGTGCTATTTGCATCCTCCATATTTTTTGAAATAATATTAAAAAAAAACCAACTTAGAATATCTACGGTAATATCTCATTGAAAATCCAAGGTAAGCTTCCATGTAATAAGGAGAGGCCAGAGAACATGTCAAACCCATTAACTTACATATAAACTAAGGCAGTTTGAGTGCTAATACTATTGCATTATATCTAGACAGAGAAGAGATAAAACCCCCATCTGACTACAAAGTAATTAACTTTGGTACCTCATCATTTAGCTTTTTAAGGTGGAAGGAAGCTACTTTCATGAAGTTATTGTGACCATTTCAGTCTAATTAGGAGTTTCTGAATTCAAGGAAGTTTAAAAATGTTATTGTTATGACCCTAATATCACATCCTAATATGCGATGAAGTGATACTAACCAGATGAGGCTGTTGTAGAAAAATATCATGATTGCAACTAAGAAAGCAATAGGGCAAGATGTGGGAAGAGTAAGCAGTGTTTTCTGGATGCCTAGTTGATCAGATCATTGCACAATTTCAGTTCCTAGGCATGGGCAAGAGAAAATACCTGCTGGCAGTAAGCTGGCCTGCTGTGTTTTCAGCTACTAAATCAACACTCATTTATATCTTGTGTTTGCACACAGGCAGAGTTGCCTGCTCTGTTATTTTTGAGCAGACACAACAGCGTGACAGGCATCTCCCATAGCTATGGGTGAACATCACCAATCTCTCTGGAATGCTGGGCCCCTCATTCTAACTGGTGTTCCAGCTGAAGCACAGGAGGGCTTAGACTCGAGCAGGTGCATTGAGTACTGACAAGTTTCTACTCCCAGCACTTGGATCTCACTGCACATGCAAAAACCCAGCAGCACCCTTTGTGCTCCAGTGCCAGGACACTTGGCTTGGCTCTCATCTACCTGCCAGTAAGGGCCATCCGCAGCATTACAGGACTTCCAGGGATAAAAGGGATTGAGAAGTGCTATTGTCTGCAATATTAAAGTCTGTCCATGTCTGCTTATACAGGAAGATAAACCATTCTCTGTTCCTTTCCCTTTAAACAGCAAACAATACCGTGAGGTTTTGAGTGGGTTTGCTGTTGTTGTTGTTAGTTTGGTTTTTTTTCCTAAACTAACATTAGACTTTCTTTTTCTTAGGGAGGCTCACCACTGACTTACAGCCAATAAGGCCTTACTGGGTAGCTGCCAGATGACATTATCTCCTCTCAAAAAAGGTTTCCCTTTCCAGCTCTGTGTTATTTATAGACAAAAAGCAATGGATGCAAAAAATTCAGGAGAAAAGGGAGGGGCAGCATCAAGGAACTTGAGTCTTTATTCAATTACTGCGTGACAGAGAAATATTTGCCAAGGCCTCTTTGAACAGTTTAAAAAGCTTTATATTACAGAGGAAGAAAACCCATTATTCAAAGGTCTGGCAGCCCAGAGATAAGAAAAAGGCTTTAAACAAAAGGCCACTTGGTATTAAAACCACCTGCAATGTACTCGGTTCTGGAAAATGATGATGGAGGGTTTGGGTTTTTTTTGTGAGGGGGACAGGAAGGGAGCAGGGAAGTGTTAGCTTACTTTAGAAAGAATACTTAGGATAGAAAAACAGCTGGAGTAGAAATACAGAGGAGGCAGAATTGTGGATCCATGGGACAGCCAGGAAATTTCAGTGGAACTGATCCCTTGCATTAAATTAGACAGCTGCTTATGCACATAGCAGAATTTTCTCAAAGCACATTGGTTTTTGTTTTGACTTTATGAGAAAATATAGTTCATGTTATTGTGCTGCTTCTTCTGCCTCGCCACGTAGTCTTCAATGGATTGGTTGATTCCAATCCAGTTTGCAATAAATCTTAAAATACCAGAGTTATGCACTGACTCCAGCCCTTTGAATCCTCGGAGTTGTGGAGAGAGAGGAAACTACTTTCTTTTTCTCTACTCATGTAATCTAAGAGGAAAAAGTACAAATAGTAACTTAGATCTGTCTGGGATGGCCCACGTCCTACTTGAGAGGCAAGAGGCAGCAGCTGCTTAGCTGCTCATCAAAACCCAACAAGCCATAAAAGGAGGTTCTATGAGGAACACCTGGGCTCACAGACCCCTTTAGGGGGCCCATGTGCTCCTAGTTTGCCATCACAGGCAACTAGTCTTAGAATCAGCAGAAAAATTAAACTAACTGCACCTGATGGAAAGCCTGTGATGTACTGACTTTCCTAACTGCTCGATTTAAATTCCTATGCTCTTACAATATTAGAAGGCGAGCTAAAAGCAAACATCAAAAAACAAGGCTATGGAACAATCAATGAAATTTCTGATAAATGCACTGAAATCCAGGAGACGCAAAATGTCAACACTTTGCCATTTGAATGTACTCGAGTCTTGAATTAGCCAGTTATCCAGAAAACAATTAAATACTCTGTCAATGCACATGGCCTTTTCATAACAACCTGCAGCTCAGTTATCTTGTTCCGCAAATATAGAGGAAAAGTGGCAAGGCAGATATAAAATAGGAGAACTAACATTGGATTTGGAGGGTAAAAACTCCCAACCCCAGCAAACAAGATCTGATACCATTTTCACGTCAAACACTCTTGGCCCATTAAACTTATTTTAGGGTTAATTAAACACCAACAATGTCAACTCTTGAATTAAACCAGGCAATTTTTGCTCTTATACAAGTCTGACATTCTTTCAGTTGAAGGCAGAAAACCCACCTCTAAGTCCATCCTCCTGGCTGTTCTGTTTGATCTCCTGGAGTTGAGTGGGTAGGACAACCCCCTGCCCTCCCCAAATGTTGCACTGCAGCAACACCCAGAGGAATAAGGTGTCCTCCCTCCAGGGGCTGTGATGGACAGGGAGGGTCATCAGCTCCACCCAGATTTTGCCCGCAGCTGAACTCAATAAAGCCTTTCCCCAGCCAGCTCTTTGCCCAGTCAGGCTTAGAACCCTGGTGACATCTTAAGTGTATCGAACTTAGATCTTGCTGAGAATTTTGTTTATTATTTATGAGAATGGATTGATTTTTCTTTTCTGTGAGGGAATAATACAGCATGTATCCGTCCCTCCCCCACCTGTACTTCTGGTAAAATAGTTCCTACGTAAATACCAATGCATCACTGCCAGAAGCATTGCACAGGTTTAAAAGACTGCCTCATTTTGTAGTCCTTATCAGGGGTCACAAAGAATTCATGGAGAGGAAAAAAATACCTGAACACAAAGAAGATTCAGAACTGCCTTTCCTGCTTGCTGCTGATAGTCTGTCACAGTATGAGGTTAAGCTCTCTAGCTACTTCCCTGCTGTTCTTCAATTACGACTGCATGTTATCCAGATATTTATTTCATCTTGTTCCAAAGCATACTAAAATTGAGAAAAAGAGAAGCATGGAGAGGGGTAGTGATATTATCTTTCTTCCTCTCACCATAAAATATGCGTAATTGCTCTTTCTTAGCTTACAGGTAATAAACCAGATACATAACTCATGTTTTTCTTTCACACAATGAGGTCTCTCTTAAGGTATTTAAAACCCTGCAATATATAGGGTAAAGAATAAAGGTTTATGATGCAAGATTATGGGCAGAATTTGGGTTCCTAAATTCAAAATTGTGATCGTGAATGTGCAACATTGCTGAGCAATTGCTGGACCCTGAAGATGCTCTTAACTCCAGAGATCACTTTTGGCTTTACTTCCACAGATTTGAATGCTGTCAGTTGAGTTGAGCAGCTCTCCAGACAGCATGGTGGGTTTGGATCTGATTCTAAGGGTGGGATTATAACAGAGTTCTGAATTATGGTTATTGCTATCAGTGGAGCACAGGTAGAAGGTTTGTAGTTAGGCACCAGTGGATTTATTTCTCTGGAGCACTTGATCTCCTGGCATCCATCAGCCATTTCCCACAAGGTTATCCCTATTTAAATATGCCTTTGCTCCTTATTTATGTGTTTTTATTTATTCCAAAGGTTACCTACTGCTTTCTCTTAAAGACAGAAAAAACAGGCTTCTGCCCGTTTTCTCCCACAGCTATGAAGACCTTGGTATTTCCATCCATTCCTTCAAGGAGATTGAATGAGGCTGTACCTTTCAGCAGGGAGGAGGAAGACAAGGAGATGGGCAAGGTAGTTCAGAAGATTCCTATTGGGAAATAAAAGGCTATAAAAGTTTGTTTAAATTGCGAGCCAATTACAAAATGGCACAGCAGTAGATATTTCTAAACATTAAAAAAAGATGTGCATGTTGAAATCAGAAGAGGTCCATCTTTCTATTTCATGGAAGTAAGTACTCATTTATTTAAATTAAAGAGAAATATTTATGATTACTACCTCTGTTTCAAAACTGAAGGACAAACAAGTGCCCTACTACTCACTGCATCGAGGAAATGCAGTAAACCCAAGAACCTGAAAGTGAAAGTTAGTCTCAGAAAGCCATCTGACTCCACGGCACTGTCTTGTCTCAACAACTTATTAACAGAACCTGAGACATTTACTAGAACACACTATCACTGTCAACAGCAGCAAAAGAACTCACATGGCTTCACATCCCCAGAGCTGCTGTGAGACAGTTCAGTGGTGACACAAAGGGACACCTTAAATTAATCAGAGGGTAAGGAAGAAAACACTTGGAAAAACAACTCTTCCCTCAGTTTTGGGAAAAAACTTCTGCATAGAAGCAGCATTGCTTGGTGCTGAGGGAGAGGAAGAAAGTTTGGATGAATAAGCCTCCAAGGCTGAGATCAGCTCAGCTGCAAAGTCACAGTCTGGTGAGTGCCTGTGGATGTGTTTAATAGCGAGGCTGCACACAGGGAGGTTCGTCACTAGAGCTGCAGTGCCACCCCCCTGTCACAGCTGCTGCTCAGGCCAAGGTTAAAGTGGTAGGTTACAAGTTTGGCAAGGAAAAGCAAGCCTAGTTTTCTGCTGACTTAATTAGATGCAGGCTATAGTACTGGCAATCCTGCAATTCCTTCTTGTCAAACACTGCCTTCCCATGAGGTGTGCCAGTGCCAGTCTCCCACGAGCCCTGGAAACTGAACAGCACTACAGATCACAATGGGGTTTGCTCTGTAGGAAGTTGCCCTAACATTCAGAACTGGGCCAAATATTCACCAGGGTGAAGAGCTTCACTTATAACAAAATAAGGACTAAGTGCAATATAAGGGTACAGTGGTATAGAAGCCTGGCCTGTAGTCAACAGCACCTGCATTACCCTGCTGTGACCATGATGCCACTCCTGCATTTAAAGTTCTGCAAAATACTCACATGATCTGCCAGACATCTCCTCCAAGTGGGTGGCTGCTGCTGTGTTAGCAGGGCCTGGGGGTGCTCTGTCCCTCAGCACACCTCCAGTGTACTGGGCCTGCATTCTGTGGGCAACACACAGATGGAGACACTGCTCAGGCGTGAGAGGGAAGAGCCTGACTGTAACTGCACAGGCCAGTCGTGCTGGTACATTAGTGCAGAAATCAGCACTTGAGAAATGATCATTTTTGCACTTGGAACTGAGTCCCTGGACCAAAAACCCTGCATCTACTGAGCCAGTGTCCCCCCTCTCCAGACAATCCTTTTGGCTCCAAAGAGCAAAAGGAACCCAAAAGAGCAGAGGAGTACAGCCTCTGCTGGCTCTGACGCTGGATACGGTGACTCAAAAATAAGGCATTTGCTATTCTCAATCCCCCCTTCTAGGCATTTAGGAGAAATCGGTTTCATATGTTGAGCCCGTGTTTTAAATGGGAAGGATACTGTGTCATCATGCCATTAAGGACTGCTTGCAAGTACAGTTTTTACCACCAGCCAGTGCAAAGCCCACAGATCTGCTCAGCACCTTTCACTCAATACTTCAGAATAAGAACAGAAGTAATCCTATTCCTTTGTATGCAGATATTTGTATGATGGAGAAAGCCAAAATGAGGTGACAGCCCACAGTACTGCTGCACATACCAAGTCCTGAGAAGGACTAAATCACAGCTCTGAAGGGCTTCCTTTAAACTGGACACTGCTGCAGTAGTCACAGAATGAGTGACAGGGTTTTTTCTAGAGAAAAGAAGGCAGCAGAAAGCAGCAGCAGATAAAGACTAGCTTAGACAAACCACGTGCCTGGCACTGCAGGCCTCAGACATGCTGAGATTTTGGAGTAAGACTTCATGGAAGTTTGAGTGAGTCTCAGACTGGATGTGCCTGTCCCTCCCTCCCCATCTCTCTCTTGTGCCATCAGTAGAGCTCATGTGGCTCTGTAACAAAAATGTCTGGCAAAAAAGGGAAGAAATTAAGTATTTTGAAACTTTATTTCTTCCAGTTAGAGTTCAGGCAAATTATCTCCCCCACGGCAGCCCCAGGAGCACTATTATAAACGCAGAGAAAAGAGGGAAGGCTGTACAATAGAGCCCTTTAGAAAGAGCTGCCAGGACCCACCACAGCCCAGGTGAAGCTGACATGGAATCAGGCTGCTGTGACTTGGCTCTTAATTCACAGAATGCAGACATTCAACCTCTTTGCTAGTAAACAAGTTCACAAACAAGTTCCTTGCCTCACTTCTTTGCACGTTCTCGAAAAAGTATAAAATTAATCAAGTCTCAAACACTGCCAACCCACTTGGTCTTAATAAACTGAACCACTAGAGCACTTCATCAGACTCTCCAGTCTGTGTGCAGAAAAGCTTTTCATCTGTGCTGTACAGGTTGGCTCTCAATACCAAGTGGACAGTGATGTGAGGGGAGAAGAATTTCTGCTATGGGAAGGTGACATCAAGCCAGGAAACATCAAAAGCTTGAAAGCCAGTTCTTAGGAAACAGGCTGCAAGATGTGGAAGATGCCAAATCAAGCTTGGCAAATGCAAGAGAGGGAAAGCCAAAAAGATGGTTGACAGAAAGTGACCATGTCTTGATATCCCTGCCTAAAAGCAGAAAGTGGGCGATGGCTGGCCAGAAACATCCTAGATCTTCAGCCAAAACAAATTAAGGAGATTCCCACTTTATAAATGGTAAGACAGTGGAAATCTGCACACCACACTTAGAAATAACCCACTTCAAGCCTCTGTCAGCCTCCTGCCCCAACAATGGGACTGTGTCCTCAAGATCAAACTATTTCAAGATTATGAAAACGTGTTCTCTAAGTGCACCTCTTGTCAAAACACAGCTTTCTGAACAGGGCAGGAACAAATGCTACAGGCAAGACGGCATGGCAATGCCTGTTAAACACAGGCACGGTGGGGGAGGAAGACATCCTTCTCTGCAAGGTCTTCAGGCTCTCTCAAACTCTGGAAAGAGTCTGGACTGCTGCGAGATACTCGGCAGTAAATCCAGACACTGCATACTGCCTCCTTCGCTTTGGTATTCTTCACTTTCCATTTTGTTGTCTCCATGGGATTACTGGCTGGAAACAGACATACGTGATAGTATCTGAGACCCCTGATTCCATTATTCTGCCACAACACTTACTAATTATAAATGCTTTGCCAAATATCCAATGTTTTCACTGGCTGAACGCCCACGCTTAATGGGCTGATAAAGAACAAGTGCTGTCAGAGAACAGCATGTGATTGGTTACCCGGGTCAGCTGAAACTGTGCCCTCAGGAGGTGCCTGCCTGAGCAAACAGCCTAAATGAACATTTCCTGGGCAAGAAACTGAATGAATTCTACTCCTGGAAGAGAATTTATTTAACTATTCCCCCTGCTATGAAGCCTTTCCTTTCAGTGCTGAACATCCAGTACGTGTTACTCTCCCAAGAATGCTGTGACCTATCTTCAGTGACTAGAAAGCAATTTGAGTGTGTTGGGCATAAATACCTGTTTCTCCCTGTTCTGGGCATGTTGAACATACAGGAGGATGCCTCCAACATTAATCTGCACGTTCTGGCTGGTGTATCTAAACTGATTTTTTTTCCCCTCTGTTCTGCTTCCTCTCTTGTTTCCCCTGAAGTCCACAGTTTCCTCGCTCTGTCCTCTCCCTTTTCTGCATTCCTGCTCCAGACCATCGTTAATTCCTAGCCACAAACCTGGAAAAAAGCAGAGAGAAATGAAAAATCCATTCTTTCTTTTATTCCATCCTACTTGCTCCCCCTTGATCACTCAGGGCACTGTTTCGCAGAGAAGGTCTAAGACCCCCAAACCAACACAGGTCACCGTGAGGTGCTGCACAAGCAGGGCCCAATCCAAGCAGGCAGGACAGCCCCAGGGTTGGGAAGGGACAAAAGATGCAGATCTGTACCAATGGGATAGTGACCACCTGCTCCAGCTACTTTGGTTTTAGGATTAAATCCTTTCTGTGAAACCATGTGAAAGTGCAAACAAAGGTCAGTGAGAAACAAGCTAAAGAAAGGGCAGAAGTGAGACAGCAGAAGACCAGACAGCTAAAATGAGATGGTGACAGCAAGAAAGCTTCAGAGAACAACTCAGGGATGTCAGTGGTATCAAAGGGCTGTTTTCCAAAAAGCTTCAACAGTTGTTCTGGCTTCAGACCTTAGTTGGCTCTCTTTGCTTTGCTGTTTCATTTTTCAAAGAGCTCTGTGCTGGTGAAAGGGGGAAGATACTGAATGAGCAGTAGAATATCTGTCTCCTAGATTCCTCACATCTTTGCCATCTAGGCTCTCTCAACAGCTAAAAACACTCTGCTCTCAACTTCTGGAGGTTACACTGATGACATGTCTTTAATTTGACTAATAAGCTGAGTGAATGCACATTCAGTCATCTGATGGCAGGCATTTGCAGGAAAAAACCAAATAATAATTTGCCTTGCAATCAAACACTGTAGTTCTCAAAAAAAAAAAAATCACTAATTTCAGAAACTTTCTTCCATGAAGTCTTTGCTTCTATTGTGCCAAATTCAGGAAGGTAACTCTGTGGAGACAGTGTGGGGGAGAAGCAAAGCAAAAAGCCCCACACCCTGTCCTGTCACTCACATGTGTCAGGGCCCTTGAAGAGCTGTGTGAGGGATGAGCAGGGAACTCCAGGAGGAGCAATGGCACAGGAGTGCAGAACACTGAAAATTAATAAACCCCAAGGCCAGCTTTTTAGAGAGTTCCTGACTTTTGCTGTTACAGATTGTGCCCCTTACACCTTTCTACTTACTCATAATCCATTTTTCTTGACCTCTCACTCATATTCTTTTGGTAGTGCTGTCTTCTTAGAAACATATTCAGTGGCTTATTCACTTCTCCTAGGAGAGAGAGGGGAAACAGAAGCCACCACCACCTGAGTCATTAATCTGAGTATTTGCAAGATTACAGACTTGGGTTTCACAGACACCTTTATAGGGCTGTCTTTCTTTTAGATGGAATATTATTAACTCAATTCTGTTTATGATACTTATGCTTAATTCCCTAACGTGTTGAATGAACATTTTGGTATCACCACATCAGCATGTAGGGCTGTATAAAAGTGAAAGTTCTGTGAAGGCTTCAAGGCAGGGAAAATGAGACCACTCAGTAACACGAGACAAAGTCAGCATCAGCATAACCCATCCAGGTTGAAAGCCAGCCAACATAAAAGGTCTCTGTCTAGTTTGTTGGGAATTCAAACACCACATTAAAAAGGAATATATGTTTTAATACATTTTCACAGGTGGTTTATTAAAAAAATAAACAAAACCAACTTTGAACTGAACTGACTTTGAAATGACATACCTGTTTTGGTGGAAGGCATGTAACAGCAGAGTGTGCAGACAGGCTTTTCACCACCTGCTGACTCCCGCATTCTGAGTCATTGGCAGCTGCAGGAGCAGGAGCTAGAGGTGAATGGATACCTGTTGAGGTTGAGCCAGCTCCGAGTTCAAACTCAAGTAACACCTCAAATTGCTGTTTATTACTGGCTTTATTGAAATTCCTAATGGGACAACGATAGTTTCACTTTTCATTCTCCTAGTTGCAGCTGTGGGGCCCATCTGCAGGGAGGAGCTGTTTCTATTTCTCAGAAACAGTCCCTTTACCCTCAGGTTTCCTGCAGCCTGACAAGGAATACTTCCAAACTGAGGACTTAAACATTGCATGCTGCACCTATTCTTGTTTGGCAATGGACCAGCAGGTGCAAGGCCATTCCTTCACAGTGACTCAGTTTTAAATGTATTTGTACACATTCCAGACTCTGCTGAAACAGCCCAAAACTTTTTTCTTTTTGGGAATCAGCAAATTTCTGACACATAAGCTCTGTGTCCTAAAGTCACTGGCCAGGAATGCATAAACCAGAATTCTTCCCCCACACACCCTCTTCATAATACAAAAGTTATGGTATTCTAGTTCTGGCCACAGTTTCATTTATTCAAGCTTAGTTTGTGTCTGTAGTTTCATTTATTCTCGTAAGTGAACCAAGCGTGACAAAAATAATCTTATCAACAGTTCTAGCTGCTTCCCCCTTTCCCCCCCCCCCATCTAGTATATTTTATGTTTTTGTACTTTCAAATCCATCCCATTTAGTCAAAACTGTTTGCAACACATGCAACCCAAAATGAATCCCATCAATATATACAAGGACATGGAAATTACAGAAGATAAAGGCAGGAGCAAATTACTTCTAAAACCATTTTCTGCAAGGAAAAATATATTGAGATGCCACACTCCTGAGAGTAAGCAATTTAAGCTTTTGCCTGACTAACTTGACATTAAAAGTCCATCTCTAGACCACAGACAGTGAATGGTCACCCATAAGGATAAACTTTAGGGCATGGTTTGTTTCACCAATGGACAAAAAAGGATAATATTTTCTCCATTCAAAAAAATGGTTTGAGGTTTCTTAACTAATTTATTTTGGCAGGACAAGGAGTCTGTAGTGGGTATTATTGTCTTCATGCTTTGAAGAACCCTGTTTTTTTCATGTTCCCACAGAAAATCATTTGAAGGAAAAAAAAAAAAAATCCTTTGCCTCTTTATGTAACAAATGGCTATGGCCTAAACCAATAACAGAGCTTAAAATTGGTGTTTCTAATGTGACCACTGAGACATTTCAGACTTAATTACATCTGAGGCAGACTTAACCACCCATTTCTCTCCAGTTTCACACAGGCAGTAATTGCCCCTGTAGCCGCACAGCAACATTGTAGAATTAACCACATCCTAGAGGAGCTGGAACAGAAAGAGTGAAACCAGAGTATCTGTCCAGGCAGAACAGGCTCACTGATCCTCTGTCAGGGTTCTGCAGTCAGAACCAGCCCCAGCCCACTGAAGGCAGCAGTGTTCTGTACCACACACCTACAGCAGGTAATGCTCTGCTTCCCCTCTTGGCCTTCTGCTTTGGCTCTTACTGACTTATATAGAGCCAGAGGTACAGAGAGAACAATGTGGAGTCCTTATGTACACATATACTTGTGATCATCCTTATTAATCTGCTCAAAACCCCCAGTTTTAAGAAGAAGCTGTGCATTTTCCTGTAAGTTGTAATCCTGTGCTGCAAACGATCCACAACCTCAGGTAAAAAATAAGCGTCATTCAAGTTAGTGAACTAATATAAACACAAATAAATAGTGTCTATTTATAAAAATATTGAAATTAATGGTCCCACAGAAACCTTACACCTGGATCTTATGTTAGAGACCAGCAACCATACCATGGAAGCTGGAATGTGGTTCTGCAGTTCCAGGATGGCTGGACTACTCCAAACATGCTCCTCTGTGGCAGGCAACAAACCCTCAGTGAATGAAGAGACAGCAAAGTACTTTTTTTCCACACTGAGGTCCTGTGAATGAAAGTGCAAAATACACACTTAAGTGCTGTAATCAGTGGGGCTATAAACGAGCTCATCTGTGAGCCACAGAGCCAGGAAAGTGTGCAGAATGAAAGCCTCAGAGGCAGCAGAGCAGGCCAGGAGATTCCTGGCATGGTGGATGGTACAATGTGGGATGCCCCTGCCTTGCTGCAGCGCTGCCCAGCACTGTGGTAACTCTGGGATAGGGAGATACCTCCTCTCCTTTCACAAACCATCTCTACTGCACACCAGAGTACAGCAATGAGCTGCTCCATGTGCTCCATGACTGCAAAGTTCATTGAGGGACACAGACCTACTTTGTGCCTTGAACATACAGGTTTTGTTTTCCTGTCTTGGCTCAAACAGATTGAATTACAGATTCCCACCTTACTGTTTCTTCACTGTCTGCTTTAATATAAAGAAGAGGATTTCACACAGAATCCATCCTCCCAAGCCTCCTGGAAAAAGAAGAGGAAAGGCAATAAAACAAGGAGCAGCTGCTCCTGTTTCCCTGCCATGTTAGACTTGCTAGGGATCCTACTTCCTTGTGGAAGTATGTCACAGCTTTCTGGTTTCAGGTGGGATGGGTTGTGTTTTTCATTTTTCTTTCTTACATGTAAACAAAACAAACAAGACAAAACAAAAAAAAACCCCCACAATGGTAAACTAATAACTGACCCAGAACTCCAGCCTGAATGCACAGATAAAGACAGTGCCTTTTGTTGCTTGCACTTCAATGTTTGAAAATTGCCCGTTTGCAGAACTTTCATTCTCAAATTTGAGAAATACTGTGGTTTTCTTGCCTATTGTTTCCCTTATGTAGGAGCAATTCAGAAACATCCCAGCTCCGTGGGCAAAGCAGAATAACAAGAGCTAAGACTGACATGTCCCCAGCCAGCACTAAATCTGTATGAGTGCTGCCTTTCCCCCCAAAATGGTTCTCTCCAGAGGAAAAGTGTATCCTACCAAACTCTGAAAGACACCTTGTGCCTGTGCTTGGTTGGACAGGAGAGCTGTCTTCTTGCAAGATTTCTAGTCATTTTGGCTAAGGAAGGCTTGCATGAAAATTGCTTAACACTTTGAATTAAATATTCTCATTAAAAAAATCTGAAATATCAATTTTTTCATTGTCTCCATCAAAAAGCTTGAAATCAGAGTTTGTCCATTTAGTGTTCCCAAAACTTTGTTGTTTTAGATAGCTCACCAAAGTTTTAGATGTAACCAAACCATGGGAAATTGCTCTTCAATCAGTTCCTGTCGACAGCTGAGGCAATACTCCAGATGATTCTCATCCAGACTGGCAGAACAATCATCCTGGGTTTGTACTATTACTTTTCTTGAAATATCTACTTACTCATCATATTACTCTGAGGAATAGAATTACATGGAAAAGTTTCCTCACACACACTAGAGAATAGACCTTATCTAGATGTATTTTATCATCAGATATTACATATAATCTCCCTTGCCCCTGGAAATTCAAACCAGACCTCAGTAAAGGCAGTTGCTTTGGGTTCACTTCTTGAGCCATTCACAAACTTTGTGCACGATTTTGAGCCATCGGCCTGTGAGATGCTTTCCCCGCCTTTAATACAGAAACAATACCTTGCACTCAAGACAGCACTACAGGCTGTAAGCCCATTCCAGCAGGATTTGACTCATAATTCATATCTGGTTTTTATTGAATTTTCAGTGTGAACAGGGACATCTGTGCAATACCATGGTGGAGAATGAGAAGTTCTTGAATCAACTTCCAGTTATTCAGCTCAGAGTCAGTAAGTCATTAAGAAAGAATATATCATTAAGCGTTTCACATTAATAAGATTAGTCACAGGACTACCCAGAAATTTCTGCTTGCAGAATGAATGGTACATTATCAGCCAGGGAGCTGAGGAAGAAATCCTGCCAACAGGCAAGGGCACATTTTAACACCAGGTTGTGGTGACTCCTGCATTTGTTTTCTTGAAAATCTTGAAAAACCAACAGACTGGTTTCCTTGACATACATTCACTTCATTCACTCAGGATAATGTTTAAGTCACAAAAAAAATACATGAGTGACTCTTGGTTAAGTCTCATTGCTAATAGTGCCTTATAGGACCTGCACTGCTGGCCACTTCTGGTTCTTCATTTTGGGATATTTGAAAGAGCTTTACAAGGAATTCTCTATTTCTTTCTGTATGCAGACTTTCTATTCCCACTCTAGCTGTTCTCAGCTGCTTCCTGATATATCCTTCTCTGTTAGAAAAGGCTCCCCATGAAAAACTAGAGAAACCAAGCTGGGACTGTTCAGTTATTGTGATAAGTGTTATATATTGTATTTGACTTTGCTGGGGGTTGTTAATGTTCACAGATGCCTTTTTTGCAGTACTGTTACTGATTACTCTCAAGCAGTTAAAGATTTCATGATTACCAACACTTAACACTTTCCTTCATTGCTCTGAGAAGTTGTCACACTCCCAACTCAGAGAAAGCAGAAGGAAACATGTGAGAGCTGCTCACCTCCACCAGCCCTTCCACATTATTTCACATTCCCCCTCGGTTTCAGGTAAGACACCTGGCTGCCACTGAGGCACATAGAAAGCGTTCACATGTTCCTTTCTAGTCACTCTGCTTTTGTACTGCCATGTCTTAAACAGTGCCATTTTTGCCACTTTTTTTCCCAAATAATTGTGCAAATAATACCTCAGGCTTTTGCAGAGATGGCCTGTACATCATGCTGCCAGGGCTGAATTTGAGGCAAACTCCTCACAGTGTCTTGCTTTTCATAGAAATTTCTTTTTTCTTTCTTAAGTTTCATGCTCCTTTTATACCCAGAGAGGCACTTAAAACAGTTTCAACATTCTGACTCACGCATTCAGTTTGACTTCTAAGCGGATTAATCATTTCCTTACTATCATGACTGTAAAGCAGGAAAGATGGGAAAAACTTCTAAAAACACTGATTTCCATCTCTCTCCCTCCCCCCCCCTTTTTTTTTTAAATTAAAAAGAAACCAGGCTTCTTTTCAAACATCATCAAAACCATTCCCATGGACTGACCAGACTGGACAACAGTGAACCACTGCAGATTATGACCAAAACTTAAATGAAACAATCCTAGAAGCCAGGAGGAAGACTTTTTTCCTTAACATTTGAATTTGTTCAGATGACTCAGTTATGGTGCAAACAAAACCCACACTATTTGTTTTGAAAGTTTCAGTTATTCACCAGGAACTGTATTAGCTGGTGCCAGCAATTAAGCCTGGAATGATGCTTTTAACAGCATTTCTTTATGATAAGGTGATTAAGAAGATTAATGCTTGGCATCAACGTCAAAGCATTTTACAAGCAGGAACTAAGCTTCACAAGCGCACCAGTGTTTGATATAAATAAATTAAAAGAGGATGAACTAAGGAACAGGAAGGACCTGTCCAATGTCCTGTTAAGCTAAAGCAAAGGTGAAGGCTGCTGGTGGCAGGATAACACTCACTGAGAGCTAATCCAGACAGCTGTAGAAAAGTCAGGTCTGATTTCCTCTAACAGGTCTGGTTTTCTTTCCAGATTCAGGCAAGACACAGGAAGCTTAGCTCCAAGCCTGTGGTTCACAGAGATCTGTGGTTTTAAAAAATTTGATGAATTTCCCTCTCTCACAAAATATCTTATCTGAGGATCTGTTCAGAAACTCACAAAGAAGCTTCTAAGACCTATTTTGACCAAAATTTAGTGAGCCAAACATGCCTATTTCCCTCCAAAGTGTTTTGGCAGCTGTGTAAGAATTACAGGTTATCTAGCAGACAGTGGTTACAAACAACACTTTCATAGGAAAGCCTTGAAGCTGATAAACTGATAAGCAAATTCAAGTGAACTGCACGATGGAGAAGCAGTAAAGCAATGCTGCTCACATCTTGTTCCCAAGAACTCTGGAATTAGGATACACCCCTCTCACATCAGCAGGAGGGTTTGCATAGGATAATACGGTGGTATAGAAAGAGGAAGACTTAAAATCAAGCATGGCTAAGGACAGTTATATCTGATATTGTTAGGGATGACATGCTTTTTGTAGTATCAGTTAAGTAACTGATACCCTATGTTTAAATATAAAATACTATACTTTTCTTCTGTCCTGTCAAATTAGCTATTACTTTTGCTCTTTCAGCTTGAATACCTGAAACAAGTCATTACATTATAATTAATAAAGGGTTCCAGATTTCTTATCAAAGACAAGCCAAAATGGAACAGCAAAATCTGCCACCAGTCAGACAAAGCAAAGGGACTTCATTTGGAGCCTGATTTCATTTAGTTTTAGAATATCAGACAGAAATCACAAGAAGGATTCCCAAAACACAACCTATCCCAAACTGTATTCATCTAAACTAACAGATGTACCAAATCAGGCAATAAATACAAGGTTAGATGATTACCGGTCAGCTAGATTTTTTTTAATGGTGCTTTCCTTTCCATTATTTTTATGGATGTCAATAGGTAAAAATAAACTAAAATTTAATTACTGTCTTACATTGTCCACTGAATAGGGCATTAAAGCTTATTTTAAACTATGCATGGTTGCTTTGGTGCTTTGTAAACACTTAGGAGGACAGGACAGATGAAGCTGCAGACAGCTGCAGCAGGTCCTACTCAGCCACAGCAGACCTGAACAATAACCCAAAGCCTTTCCAACTCCATTCAAAGTTGAGAATGCTGCTGAAGAAATGCCTAGTTTCTTTCTTAGGAGAATAACTGCACTAGTTTTCTGAAATAATTTATGTCACAAAGTAATTCCCGGCTCTCCAGCAGCGCTCTCTTTAAACACCTGGGCAGGTTAGAGAAGCAACTGCTTCCTGACGTGATGCCAGCCCTCCCCTTACAGCTGGAAAGGCAGAAGGCATGGAACACTTGGGTGGCAGACCAGCACAATTCTGAGCTTACTTTGTAGTGTTTGTACTGATGTTTTTGCTCGTGTTCACTGGCCACCTGCCCTCAGCAGATGTGCCACAAACCCCGTGTGCAGTTCCCCCTGACCCCGATGGGTGCAGACCTAAAGCACAGGTTACCCTGCTCTGCCCAACCGATGCCAGTCCTGGTGCCCCTGAACAACGGAGGCAACTCCATTTGTGCTGCTGCACTCTCAGTCCCCAGAAAAAGAGGATAAAGATCTTAAATAAAAACCAGCAACAAAAACCCCCGCCAAACCATTTCAAACGCTGAATCAACAGTGAGTCACAACACTCCTGAATTCTGAGTAACAGACCAGACAAGGAGACAACAAAGAAAAAAAAATCCTCTGTTTAGTGTGGCCTGTAGAAGATACATTAAGAAATAATCATGGTGAACTGTGGCTTTTCTGTTCAGAGATTGACTCCACTGGTGATTTATCAAAGTTTGTAGTTTTCTTTTTTCTTTTTGATTCCCCAGTTGAAAAATACCCTTACTCATCATTGGCTTCTTCTAAAAACTGTTGGAAGTGCTCACCTTATCCATAATTTCCCAATTAGTGCTTGTTAGTAAGGAGCACCTACTATTAAGAGAAATGTCTTTGTTAAACGGAAGGACAGATGCAAATTCCCCCTCAGTGTTAAAGGTTGGACAGAGCATTTTCACTGATATTCAGGGCAGAAGTGTGTGCACACACATTACCATTCTGGACAGGTTTTCTCAGGATGAGTGAGGCTACTTTTGTCCTTCGCAAACCCTACCTTCCTCTGCTGACTTGAAATTCTTTTCTAAGAAACTGTGGTGATTCTGCCTCTCTGCTCCTTCAGAGACTCCTGTTTTGTGTTTCTGGTAGCTCTTGCTGCTGTGCGAGAGCCAGCTCTGCCCATCTCTGGAGTGGTGACAGAGCCTGTCCATCTGCCTCCTTGACTCACTTGTCCATCAACATGCAGTTTCAAGCAGCAGCTCAAACCAGCTTCAAATCAATGACCCTAAATGAGGACAAATTTACACAATGGTATCTTCATCCAATTAACTGAAAGACAAAGTGTATTTCTAAGTAAAATAACAGCTTGTTTTCTCATCCGGTGTCACAATATTTACTCTGTACTGAAGCTGAGAAAAATGTTGTTTAACTAAGAAACAGAGCCCAAGTATTCATCTGTCCTTATCAGTCATCCAAAAGGCCAAAAAATCCCTAATCTGTGGCCTATGTGAAATATAAACCTTTATTTGGGGGCAAGACAGTGAGAATGGAATGATGAGATCAGTAATTTCCATTCAACAAGCACATTTCCCAACTTTGTAGAGTGAGTGTCTGAGGACAGGCAAAAGCTTTCAACTTACTTCAAAAGATCTCAAGCCTAAGTTCAAATAACAAGGCACTTCACCTCTTAAAATCGCTTTCAGAGAACTGGCATCCAAACCCAATAATAATTTTGGGATCTAGACATATTTGCAGATAAGCTGTTGGCAAAATCCTTGAGCAAAAAGCAGACACACAGGCGAACACCATCCACGCAGGCTGACTTACTCCCCCATCAGCTCAGCTGCCTTAACTGTGTGTGGACATTGGCCTGAAACTTTTCTTCTAATTGTGCCACTGGAGTTTTGCAACTCCAGGTGTTGCAACTCCCTCCACCTCTCCTCATTTGAGAGATAAAAGGTATCAGTTTAAAACACAATGGAGTTTTCAGGGAATATATTCACACAAACAGTGAACTCATTCCCAGCTGTATGCATCACATACCCAAGACCACCAGGGAGAGCCAAAAAGGCTTTTGTCTTCACACAAGCTCTAACATGACATCACAGAAATGCAGTTTCTTCCACCCATGAAATCCCAACAAATACTTTCGTTGATCCAGAAACAAAGTTTAAGTGTCAGCGAATGACGATGCCAATCTCCAAATGCTCTACCTTTACCAATATAACTCCTGTCTAAGTACAGACGTAGGTACTGACAGGGTTTCACTTTCTTATTTATAACACTATGAAGATGCGGATTTACCCCTTACAGGACTGTTCAAGCTGCTGCACTTCCATATTCATGGGGGCTAACACAGCACTGTGTCTCTGTCCTGTTCATTCCCAGCCCAGTCAGCACGAGGAGAGGGTTGGAGGTTGTGCTTCCATTCCATCTCTGATCATCAGGAATGCAGGGCAGGATGCTGAATCTGACTCACCACCTGAGTCTAGAAGGATTTTGTACAAAACACAGGAAATATGACAAGACAAAGGGCTGAAAAAGTTCTGAAGCATTTCGATAGAGAACCACAAACCAGGTTCAAACTTGAAGGAAGGGAACTTCTGGCCACAAATTACTAAACTGGCATCCTTAAAGAAGAATTACTGGCACAGTTTAGAAAGTTTGACTGCCAGGAGCAGATTTAAGCTCATTTTCCACTATACACCATATTTTAATATTTACACCTAGCAGTAAATCACAGTATTGTCTCCAACCTCTGATACTTTGCTTGCTTATTTTAATGTACAGTGTAATTGAATTTCTTCCTCAGGATGCTTCTGGAGTAATGACTAGTTTGAGAAATAACATTTCACAAGGAATGTATATTGACTGTAATTCCAATCAATGCAGAAGCTAATTAACAAGAATCTAATTAATAACTTGCTTGGATCCAATCCATATAATGAATTGGCAACATGTACCAGAGAAAGAGGCAGAGAGTGTGAGGATATATTTGGGGAGGAAATCACACATGACAAGCACTTTGAAAGTGGTTCACAGATCCTTCAGGTGTTGTCCAGCCATCCTTAACTTTTGGTCTCATCTACTTTCCACGTCCCTCCCAGGCTTTTCTGCTCCCTCTCATGCTATGTCTTTCCTGCACACACACTGCACATTTCCTTGGCTACCTCAGTTTTCAGCTCAAAGATTAAAATGCCCCACATTCACACAAGCACAACATTTTTCTAGCAAAAACAAGCTTCTGCAAATTTTGCTTTTCACTGTTATTGAAGGTCCTCGTGCATCAAATGCAGCAACAGAGCATGAAAGGGAAAGAAAGTTTCCTTAGTAACACCATTTTTATTGCCAAGTTCCATTTACAAAGAAAGGTCTATTCTTCATTCTTGTCCAGGTTTTCAATAGCCACGACACATGACCAATGCCAGCAAATACAGACTCAGCTATAAAAATCTGGATTTCAAAAACATACACCAATATTTTCTCATTTCACTCCCTTTCCAGACACTTACTTACATTTTTCTTTAAATTAACATAAGATATTGTCACATTTACTCAAAAGGTCTAACATAACTTATATTAAATAATTAATACTTATTGCCTGTAGAACAACATTTCAGAATTCCATTCACCCCATGTTTGGGCTTTTTTCCATGTAAATATAAGTGCATGTTCAGGACTTGTTTTTTTCTCAGATGAAGTACATTTGTTGACAACTTTATTAGAACATATTTTATAGGAGGACAGTCCATGTTCATGAAACGTTCTACGTAGTGTTTAAATCCCAGGTACATTCATTCTTCTAGAAAAATACATTTCTCCCTCCTTACACTTAAAACAATCAAACTTACAAAACAGCTCAAAATGAAATAAAAAGTTTGCAACAAAAACATCGACACAGCTGTTCACAAGTGGAGACACACCTCAAGTTATCTTCTGAAGTTTACAATGCTTCCAGCAGGTTCCCTAGAACTGTGACAATGTGTTATTCAGTGCTACCCCTGGGCAAAACAAAGCTCCTGCAAATTCTAACAGTCTATCAATTCGGATCTGTTCTCAATTTTTTTAAAAGTTATCTTCATGTTCATTGTAAATATTTCTGCCACAGTCTCTAAATATACCCAAACACAAAAGCTCAGACCTTCCCATCTCCTCACACATATTTAGGTTATCAGATTGCAATTACTATGTGTATTAAACTCACTTTAGTATGAGCACCCACAACCAGGAGCAATGGGGAACAAGATAAAAAGTCTCAGGGATCTTCAGATTATGATCCTAAAAGACTCCAGTGAACACGACAGACTAGTCTGAACCTTAACTCTAACTTCTGGGATCAAGTATTGTTAGTCATTACCTGCTGAAGCTCTCTTCAGTTACTCTGAAAATCAATGCACTCCACACACTTTTTTATGCCAACAAGACAGTCCCAACAATGACACAAGTTTTTCCTTTTCTTATTAAGAACCAATGAATTCAAGTTAGCAAAACAATAAACCAGATACCACCGCAGTGCACATTTATTAGACAACCAAATTTAACTTTACATTTATAACACATTAACAAACACAAAATATATATTTTATAACACCTCGCAAAAGAAATAAAATCTGAGCAACGCGCAAATCTAAAAACATGGGGAGATCAAAATAGGGAAAATTCTGTACAAATGTAATATAAAAATACATTTCCATATGAAAGAACCTTCTGTTTGAGACTCAGGCAAGAACTGCATCTCCTATGTCTTTGTTGCTGCTCAAAAATCCCTGAGCAGCAGGAAAAACCCCCAAGCACTTCCCCTCTCCCAACCCCTAAAAACATCCCACCCTAGCAAGCCCTGCTTGGACCACAATCTGCTTTTCAGAATCCACTAGGAGACAGTAAGACTTATTATATTTGTTTCTAATTCATGCTGCAAATGTTGGGAAAGGTCAAGAGGAACAGAGCAGGAAAGCACAGAACTACTCCAAAGATTTCTAGCTAACAGAAGAGCAGTGCCCAGTTGGTGACATCCCAGGGCAGGCCAGTGATGGTTAACCAAGGACAGACCAAAAAACTCTTTCAAGAAGAATGACAGTAGCAGTTAGGAAGAGAACTTTCAATATATATTTAGATTTCTAACATCAGGCTGTCTGAAAGCAGGAGACTCATCATCTGCGAGGCAAAAGGCCTCGACCTCCCTGCCCCCAGCTGACGACTCTGCAAGCCTTTGATTTGCACTAAACCACTCACTCCTCCATCTGACAGCTGCCTGGGTAATGTCCTTTGGAAAGCAACTCCGCCTTCAGCTTTGGCTGGGTAGTGGAGACAAGGTCAGAATGTTGACCCTGGTGGGGATTTTTGGTGAGTGACACTACTCCTGAGCTCCCGGCAACGAGCAGTGCAGTGACCGGTCACACCAGAGCACCCCCAGCACCACGGGAGTGTTATCTGTTACCAAGTGGCTTCATCCTCACACCTACAGTTTGACCTGCTTCTCTGATACACCACCTGTGTCTCCAAGTATATTTATTTTACTGCTAGTGAAATGACACTCAATTGCAAGGCAATTACTGAATTCTTGGATTGCTTAAAGTAATCACCCCAAGCCACTTGCAGCAAGTGGAAATTACAATCACTAACATCTTACTGCTTAATTAGAAAACAAAAGTAATTTCAATCCTGAAGACTGTAAATTTTGCCATAAACAAACTATTTCAGCTATCACCTTTCAGATTCTAAAAACCAAAATACTTCAAGTGCAGAAAGGAACATCACTTCCCCACTGTATTTTGTCTCTTGGGCAAAGCTTTGATATGAATCACTAGACATTGACTTAAACCCTGAATACAGATCTGTATCTGAGTCTTAAATTCTGGACATGGAAGATTTTTTTAAGTGTTACATACCTGTCTGTCCTTTAGCAACAATACTGCAACAGAATAAATGAATTCTGGAAGATGTTCCCAATTTTTCCTCATCAAGTAACTTCAAGTAAAATTCCAACTGTGTTGTAAAACAGAAGAACATTGAGGAGCTTCTTCAACAGGTGTAATTTTATAGCTTTCCTTTTTTTTTTTAAGCTTAGCTTAGTGTAAGGAAGAAGAGCCAGAACTTTAGTTTATCATGAATTAGCAGTGGAGAGTACAAATGAGCCCAGTCCTTACAGTGCATATAAGTCATGACTTCACAACACATAATTCTGTTACACAAGTAATAGCTTGGTAAAATTTAATAAAATAAGACATACAGACCACAAAATAGCAAAGTAACATTCATTATGCCCTGGCTTCTTTGGCTTCTCTTCTCAAAAGGAAGAGAATACTACAACTGTGTTATGTTGACAGAACATGGGTGAAGAGGCACTGCCTCTACAAACACACACTGAGAATTTAGCATAGCTCCAGAATTTGGGCATTTTGCTCTGGAACATTGCTGTATTTAGAGTGATTCTGTCTCCATCTGCAATATTTATTCCACTGAAAGAGTGGAGCTTTTGAATGACCAGTTGTTTAGCTGCTGCTCTCATCTGAAATTTGCTATTTGGGTTTGGTTAGAGAGTGATGTTACACAGCCTCAAATAAACTTTGGGGTTTTTTTTTAAAGAGAAAAAATTACATTTGTGGCTGATGTGCTAATACCTTCCTGGTTGAGTTTCCTTTTTACAGTGAAAGCAGGATAAGGAAATAGCCTGAAGAAACAGATTCTGATGAGTGAGAGATAAATATGATACTCTTCAAGGAATTGTAGATGAATATTAAACTTGTGGAGCTTAGAAATTGCCAATGGCAGATTATTTTGGCATCTCCAGAGTTTTTACATTCTGAAGTCTCCTAGTGCAGCACAAAGCACAGACAAATTGTATACACATATGCCTTAATATCAGAAGCAAAGTGAAAAATCAGTTGCTTCTGTGGCAGAGCCATTCAGACCCAGCTGAAGTGTTTATACAACCCCACAACACTGGTGAGGCTGGTGCAGTCAGAGCTTTCCTGGGGTAATTCCATCTTTGCCGAGAGCTTTTGATAGAACTGCTAGAAGATGTCCCACTTATCCCTCAACCAGCAAGGCTCTGCCAGCAGCAGACCAGACAGCAGACCCAGTCTTCTGTTTTCTTAATAATAGGGTCCATCTCAGTCATTTCCTAAGAGGCTCTCAGTAGACAACTGGTCATGAGATTTAAACACCACTCAAAGGCAATGAAAAGCACCAAGTCAGCTTTCTTTCCCTTTGTCCCATCTCTAGTGCAGTGTGGCTCAAGGGTGAGACTATGAACACCCATCAAAGAGACTCTGATCTTCCTAGAACTGAATTTGAAAGGAGGTAAATAAAGATCAAGGTTTTCCTGTCTAAAAGCAATTCTATTTAAGGGAACTCATTCTGCATAGTGGCATTTTGTGTAATCTAGGTCAGGGGTTTAAGGTTAACAACTAACATAAAATGCTTTTGAAGTAAGGCATTTTTTATAATGGTCTTCAGAATATTACTGGGGCTACAGTTAATGTTGCAACATCCGAGAGAAAGTCTAGATTGCAGTAAGTTCAGGTAAGAATTTGTGTGGCCCTTGTGCCCAAATAGTTACTGATGTCTAGGCTTGCTCAGGTTCCTGCATATCAGCTGCAACAGTGGCTGCATGAGTGCAAACTCATCCTACGCATGTGACAAAACCCCCTAAAAAGTAAGCCCTTACTCCAGCCATGCCAAATTCTCAGCCAATACTCATACCAGTGAGGACACCTAGATCTCAGAATCCATTTGGAATTTGGGCCACTCTGGAATGGTCAGAATTATCAGTTAATTCAATTTGAGATGAAGTACAAGTCACAGAAAAAAGGAAATCAACATAACTGCATGCAAAAGTTAGTAAGGGGAGGAAAAAAATTACCGGCATTCAGTAGCAGACACCTTACATACATGGTTGGCAAGGGTTATTAAGTCAAGGAGAATATGGAAAAAGTGAGTAAAGTTATACTTGTGGATTATTCAATCTCATATATAACACTGAAAATTACTGCAAGTATTCCATATGACAGTCAGTAAGAGGTACAATAAACCACTGGGAAGTAGGCAAAAACTTTTCAGATTCACCTGTTTGATAAAGAATTCAATGGCAGTAGAGACAGAAAGAGGAAACAGATTGCACTGACGACTGAAATCAATACCAGTAAAGAGCAGACCTCCTTCTGTGAGAGCCGGAAAGCACTCAGCTACGAACAGACCAACAATGACAATCTGTGCATTTTACTATTAATTAATTTAGCATACCTGGAAGTTGATGAAAAATCTTAAATTCAATTTCCTGTTCAACTATGGATCAAATCAGCAGAGAACATTCCCACCTTTCATCACCACTTTTCCACTACCACCTGTCAGCTTGGTGTCAGGATCTAGGCACCAAAGTAAGTCAAGCATAAACTCAATGTTTTTTGAGTGGGATACCATCCCAGACAGGAAAAAAGAATTACACAATACCTTTCCTTTTGTGTTTCAGGCTTGCAAAGGAATTCGCAGTTAGATATGGTGACCTTCTTCCTATATGACTACGAAAAATCTGAAAACCCTCTTTAGAGTAAAACTGCTTCTGTCTGCTTCCTGAAGTTGTCTTTCAGTAGCAAGGATATCACCATTCCTCAGAGGTGTAGCAATCTGACTGTCAGAAGCAAACAAACAAGCTATAGCAGTCTCTTAAAATGTTTCACATTCCTCTGTACATGGCTAAGCAAAGTCTCAAAAATCCCTTATGTTAATGCGAATAAGCATTTGTCATTAAACTTCAGCCTTTTACCTCATAGAAAATCGTATCTTGCTTTGAATCAAACCTTGAAATAAATATTACCCATGGAAAAAAAACAATATTGAAGTCTGGAGTCCTACAAAGGCAACAAAAAGTGGCCAAGCCTGCTGGTATCATGCAGACCTCCAAAAGATGAAGGAGATCAGGATTAAAAAACAAAACCAACCAAACAAAAACCCAAAACCCCTCCTCCCCCAAACCCAACGCCAAACCAAAAACCACACCCTGACTCAAATGGAAATGTTACCTCTGCACTACAATATATAATTTTTTCTGGTCAATGGCATGGCTCCAGTTTCAGAGATGTAACAATACGGTATCATGAAGCTGGGTATCCAAAGATTTCTTCACTTTGCCATAATACTGTAGACCTTTTACTTTTAATTAGTTCCTGTTAGAAAGACAGTAGGTCCTCTGAAATACTTTCATGTTCTTGTATAACAGAAATTGGTAGGAAAGAACCAGTTCAGATTCAAAAGTTTGGGTTTTTTTCCTCATCTCCAGTTTAGATATGCAGAGTATCTGATGTTTACTCTAAAAGCTGCTGACATTCTCATTCACAAGAGGGCCCCTCATGGACCCGATGGCCTCTCAGGCCTCAAGAAGTACCTGCACTCCCAGAGAAAAAGCAATTCAGAATTTGGTTGCATTTTCTTCACTGTTTATTACAGTCTGCATGTCGTTTAGTCAGAATGTTCTTCCTCCACCTCCTTTACCTTGCAAACCTCATCTTCAGACTGCAGAGAGGGCTGGGGAATGCAGGGGAATGTCCGAATGCTGTGTGGATCCACTGGCGGCACCAGGGTCAGCGACTCTACGCTCAGAGTATCCGTGTTGTCATCTGTAAGTAGGGATATTGTGGGCTGCTGTGCAGGAATCAGGCTGGGAGACAGGTTTGCTGTTTCCATGTCACTGGTTTTCCCAGCGTTTCTGCTGGACTTTGAGACAGCTGAAAGAGTTTCACCAGTCGACATCGTCTGACCGGAAATGGCCATCTGAGGATGCTCTGGAGCAGAAGGATCATCTAGTAAAAGAAAACACCAAGAACAATCAATATTCAACCTAGTAGGTACATTAAGCCTAACAATATACTATTATTCACAAGTGTTCAAAAATAATTGGGTGGGAAATGCAGTTCTGTGAAGCACCATGTTTACACATTCCCTTTTTAGTAATTTTAAATAAAATATTATGAAGGCATAACCTAAAAAGCTGTCAGGACTCTGTTCCAATTAGGAACCAGACAATTTTATAGATTTAGTATTAGAATATGCAGCAATATAAGAAATATCTCTAGAGAGAGGAAATTGAGGGGAAGAATAAGAAAACCTCTCCAGTATTTAGTATTGACTAAAACAAATAGCTAACCCATACCAGGAACATCTTTAGAAATAAAAGAAAACCAAAAAAGAACCAGCTTTCCCAAAAGGTGGCTTGTTTCTTACAAAAATTTGGAAGTAATTCTCTCACTTCATTCTCCAGATTCACATTTAAGTGACACCTCAACCACAGGAAGCAGACCTATGGAAGCACAGGAGGGTAATGTGCTTGCTGCAACTGAAAGGTGCTGCAGAATAGGCCTGTTTTATACAGGCTTGTGCCATGTGATTTTTTTTGTCCTCCTAAGCATGGAGCAAACAACGCAAAATTGAGAATAAGCATTAACATACTACAGAAAGCTGATACGCTACTGCACCTTCCCACACTATGAAAAGCATTAACAGCGCTTTGTACTGTCCTTTTGCCCCTAAAAATCCAAGTGAACTATCCAGTAAACTGTTCATTTGGCTCAGGATGGAGAAGGAATGGAGGGGATGAGCTGGTACAGCCTTACATGAGCAAGTACGCCCAGAAAAGTCAGGGTTTTTTTCTTTTCAAACTACAGCAGGTATCCAGCTTCAAGACAGAGCAGTTTTAGAGCTTTTGTAAGAAACAGCATGTGTTCAAGTGTACAGGCATCTGCAGAAAAGTCTACAAGGCAATGTAGTGAATACAGAAGCTAAGAATTAGGTTCTGGTTTTAATACACAGTGACCTTAAAAATATTTCCGTTTCAATATGATTCCAATTAATCCTGGAAAAGAACAGAAAGCATGAACATAAGACAAAAAAAAAAAAAAGACAAACAAAGCTGAGAATGGGATGGATATCAGTGAGGTATCAGTGGGATAACAGTAATGTTATTTATTTCTTTACCTTTCTGGTAAGATAAACCCAAACAATGGTGCATTCTCACTTCTGAAACCACTCAAATTTACTTTTGCTGAATCGGCGGCTAACGCTTCTCACTTTAATAAAAACATAATTTACAGACTATAAGAAAGCCTCCTTTTAAATAAAAGGGACATCACTGGTTATTTCTGAAATATAAGCACAGATTCAAAGTAACCCTGCAGATTCTCTTTAGCTGTCAAGAAGCTTTAGTGAGAATGTAGCAAGTGATAACAGAGGAAGTGATGCAAGACTTGCCTGGAAAAAGAACTGCTAAACCAAGGCAATCCAGCTCAGTTCTCCGAATTCCAAGCTAAATGCTGCTGTTTCAGCACAGAACACTGAGTCTCTTTGTGGTGGTTTTACTTTCTGAATTCATAAAATCTTCAAAGGATATCAAATGTTCTTTGCCAAAACTATTTTTTATCTTACTTATTCTGTATTTACCAAAATTCAGGACTCAGAAACTTGAGGCATTCTGGTAAATAAAGTATTATCAATCAATTGCAATCTGCTCAGGAATGTCATATACAGCACATCTCTATTGTGGTTCTGCCATTTCACTTCTGATTCTGCACTTCATTTCTTATATCATTCCTCCCCCCTTCCCAGTAAAATATCGATGTATTTTCTCAATGCTTTAATTCACTGAAATTTACAATCCTAGACTACAGATGAAGGAAAACAGAGATCCAGCATCTTGGAATGAAAATTTGGTACATAAGAGGCATTATAATAATAATAAAAAAAAGACAACTCTCATGATGCCAAAACTTTTTAAATTGAATACATGGCCTTAGGATAATAATTACTAATGAGAAAGTCTTTGAGGCTCAAAATTTCAAAGTGTTTTGAAGTCATACTCAGAGAAAGATGAAAGTAGATAAATATATGTTTATGTATGATCTGAATTATTAAAGTCTATGAAATCAGAATAAAAAATTGGCAAAGACACGCCCTAGCTGAAAAAAAAGAAGCTCCAGAATGAGCCTGCAAGAACATCTCTCTCTAGGTAGGTACCAAGAGAGGCACACCGGGCTCTTGCTGAAAAACAGTATTATCTTTATTTTTCTCTCCCCATCCTCCACGTATTTGAACAAGAGTGTTCTGGCAAAAAATACAAACCAGATCTACAACAAAACCAGCGAGAAGTGCAGCCAGCTTCTTCAAATGGCTGTGATGCTGACATTTAGCTCTAACAAACATCCCCCACACACCTCCAAACTTAAGCACCAAACAAGATTTGAAAACAGGGTGTAATTTTGCAAGTTTTGGGGTATTATTAGCTCTCTGTGGGTCCAGTGGCTTCAACAGCCTTGGATGTTTTTCAGCACTTCTGTAATGCTGCAAAGATTATCATTACAGCAAAAAATCCACATCAATTCACTCAACTTCTGTTACATTAACTTATGTTAAGAAGGATTATTAGTGAAAAAAGGCTAGCACAGAAAGAGGAAAGAATGAATATCATCTACAGCGAATGTCCTATGCTGCAACATACTATGAAAGGATAACAGAAACATAAATTACAAGACATTAAGTGAAAAGATGCAAATTAAATTTATAAAGATGAAAAAGGGTGTTTATATAATATTAACAGAGTAAGGTATCTTTATGCCAGGATAGTAAAGAAAAATAAGAAATTAATTAGATACAAGTTAAAACAGGTTATATAAAAGAGAAGGTCATCTGAAATGTATTTCCATCTTTTTTGCATCTGCTTTCCCTCCTCACCTCCTCAGGCAATGCAGCAGTCCATGAAGTCAGCTGCACGAGGCTGGTGAGCACAGAAGTATTTATTAAGCTTGTGCCACCAGAGTCCAAGGGCAGTTGGACATTCAATTGTGCTGGATGCCGGTGCATTTTACCTGAGCTAGAAAGCAGTTCCCAGCTGCTGGCCAAGTGCCTGCACTCCTGTCCATTCAGGAGCCTGTGCTCACTCACTTTCACTACAGCCAGGGCTGCCCTGTGCAAATGAAGACATCGCTGCTTTGAAGCTGGAGGCGTGATACCAGAATTTCCACCTTTAGCAACAGGGCCAAGAGACGTGGCAGAAACTGCAGATCAGGCTTTCAGAAACAGCTAATCGTTGCTTTACAGTTCTCCCAAAACCAAATGCAGAGACAAACATTACGGTGCCTTCTCCCGTTTCCTACCTCACTGTCACTGATGTCAGCATGGAAACCAAGTATGTTCTATTACAGAGTTAAGGGCTTGTGAAAGCTTATGGAGGAACCTGCCTGAACGGGCATTGCGGGAGTTTCTGCTGCAGCTGCTGCTCGAAGACCTAAACCCAGTGTCCGCCGTGACTGTCAGCCTCCGACAGACTGAACACCCGCCGGCGTCCTTTCCTGCCAGACCTTACTAGAGGAAAACAGCGATATATCATACGAAGGTTTAACAATGACACAAGCAAGGGAAACTGGAATGGAGACAAAGGATAAATGTTAGAGCAGCAACAAGAATAAGTGACAAGGACGCATCCGGAACTGCTGGTATCTCGAATACAGTTTGACACCACACCAAGAACCTTCTAAGCTGGGGAAATACTTCTGGAGGTGGAAGTATTCATTCTGCAGAAATAAATGAGTATAGCTGAATTTAATTTTTTTGCTTCCTTATCTGAAAAGGTTCATAATACAGTTTGGGCTGTGGCTGGCAATATCAACAGCACTTGCAGCAAGGAAGGACCGGCAGGCATTTAGTTGCTCTCCAGTCTCCTCACATGCTTTTGAAATCTTGTTCTGGTGCGATGGAATTATTCTCCTTTTCCCTGGCCATAAATTATATGAAGGGCGGTACTGTGCAGGTGACAACAGTGCAGACTATTCAGCCCCACTAATCTCTCATCTGCATTTGGATTATAATAAAGCTAAACACAGAGTTTTAAAAGATAGCAGCAGTTCAGATGATGATGCTTGGTGCATAGAAAGTTCCTAGAAAAGAAACTTTCTAAGAACAAAAGTACTTCCTCACCTAGTTAAAAAATTACCAGCATCACAGACCAGGAGATCAAACCACATTTACATTACTGATTATAAAGAGAAGAGACAGGGATGGTTTCAATAAGGTGGCAGGCACTGCTCTTACAGACTCTCCATACTTGATTAATCATCCTCCCCTTGGAATAAAGATTTAATTTTACAGACTGGAATCCAATATATTCTCTGCAACAAGGGACAGCTCTTAGTACTTATTTTAGGTCTTTTATCATGAATATCTGCCAGAAGCATGAAATACAGTGCAAGTGGCACAGATCAGTGCCTTCTAAAGTCCTCAATACCCATTGCTCCAATGTAAACATTTTCTTAAATACTGAAGCCAATTGCTTTTTAAAAGTTAAGACAGCTTAAAAAGTAATAAAATACAGCATAGATGACATTAACACATTCATAATTCTGGAAGACTGCTAACTTACAGTAAGAGAGGTTCTATATCTAATCTTTGACATACATAAAAATAAGAACTTTAAAGGAGCGCTCAGTTCCAGCAAGGGTAGCCAAGACATGACTGTATTCTAAGCTCTGAAACCTGATGACTAAAATCTGCCTAGAAAGAGAACATTTCTACTTTATGCACAGCAACACTTCAAAAGGACACGTTAATTTAAAAAAATTAATCATGTAAATACAAAGAAAAAACCCAAGCCAACAGCAGCTTTTGCAGAACCTGATACTGCTTTTTGAGTCTTTAGGGATTCTGCTTTAAGGGATGACTTCTGCCCAAAGCAGTTAATGCAACACTGTAGCATTGCTTGATGCAGGTGACAATAAATAAACTATTTTTGCAAACCACCAAATTAACATTTTTCTACCCAGTAATGCATTTTTGAAAGTTTTTTTGCTGTTTAATGTTTAATATATGCCCTATGTTGCAATGCTGTTTTCTCTTAACTAACATGCAATTTGTCTTTATTTTGTTCTCATTTATCACTGTTTTATGTAAAAGTTGGTGTGTAAGTTCCAAATCTTATTTCCTGAAACAACTCTGCGAAGATTTACAAATACCATCTCAAATATATCAAACCCTGGCCAGTTTAAATCCAAAGCCACTGTCAACAGACAGTAGTTCAGGACACTATGATCACAAGTTTAGAGTCTAAAAAGCTGTGTTGTCTAAGAAGCTGCTCTTCAGGAAGATAACTGAGGTAGTTTCCTTGAAGTCCCCATCCCCATCTCCCCTTTATCTTGTCTGGCCTTCTTGACTGAAGTTCCTGAGCAGCCCAGCATGTTCTTCATGCTCAACAACCCGAGCAGCTGCCAGAACAAACAGGGAAGCAGGGAAGGACAGAGAGCTCATACATGTGCTTGTGTGAGTGTTTAAAATGGAATGGGAAATGAGACGGGAGATTCAAATGTGACAGATGGTGGCAGCAGTCAAGTGCTACCCTGGGACATAAAACAGATCTTGGTAACTGCTTGCTGCTCATCAGCTACTTGTTACTTCCTCCTTGAAGGAGTCACTTCACAGCATGCAAGCCTTCCCTTCTGCCTCACAGCCAAGCAAGGCAGTCTAGTTTCAATTGTCCAGTGGGTTAAGGTTAAGGGAAAATCACTGTGTTTTACACTGAAGTGGCGGAATATCAACAACTGTTTCCATACCTCAGCTGAGGTCAGTAAGACCTGATACAACAGACAGTGCTCACAATACTGTCACTTATCTCAGCAGAGCATTTCTGTTCATGCAGAGGCCTATCTGGACATACCAAAGAGAACATCTCTTTCATGACAATGTTCCTGGCAAGTTTCCAGTACAGATCGCAACTACATATAAATACTATAAAAGGGAAAACAGTCATTACAAACTTGCAGAAAACTGGTCAAATCAGTTAATGCAGAAACATTGTTCCCAGGAATAGACAACAGTATTGCTTTGTCAGGGAAAAATAGCAACAGTGTCAACAGAGCTCCCTGGGTTGGGGAAAACCCTCCCCACACCCCAACCCCCCAAAAGAGCCAGTTCCAGGGACTTCAGAATTCTCTCTAGTCTATACTAAGGACCTTGAGACACCATCACCCACTCACCTACAGCTATTTAAAACACTACTTGCTCATTATTGGCTGCAACCACACCAGCAGTTTGGTACAGACCACTGCAACACCTTTGAAGAATTATGCACACTTACTGCTTGAATCTCTGGTTTTAGGAACAGCTTCTGTGCATTAATCAGATTAGCTCACAAGGAAACCAAACTGTAAGATATGCTAAAACTGTGCACCAAATACACTTCAAATGTATGCCTGAACTAATAACAGGTCCTTCAGACAGTCACATACATGGCAGAAATCCTTGGTCCCAAAGGCCAGAATACATATGATCCACAGCAAAATCCCTGAGCCACATGCATGCATCTCAGTACCACCCGTGCATTATCCTACTGCAACAAATCACCTGCTCAGACACCTACAGTCACTGTCTTCCTCTTTATTACTGATCCCTGAGCAGAACAGAATCCAGGAATTGAGCTCCGAAGTCCTTTCAGCAGCAGGTTAGTGAAACTGCTGACTCGGGACTGAAGGAGCTGATGCAGATTCCCATGCTCATTTCCTCTGACTTTACTGAAGGTCACTGTGCTCATGGTGGTGGGGCACAGACCTGTATCCTCACAGCTACATCTGCTAAAGCATCTGTGTCAGTGTGCCCAGACCCCTGGCAAAAAACCAAACCCCACCCCAAGACTGTTTTCCTGCCTGGCACGGGGCGTTTTGCACACACTTTATGATTAAACCACAATGAAGGTCAAGGTAGGCAGTTCATGCATCATAACCAGTCAAGTGCTTGCTGAAACAAGGCATTTAAGAAATCCTTTCCTCACATTTTTTTTTTGTCTGTTGGTTCTTTTGTTGTTGGGGAGGGGAGGGAAGAGTTTGTATAGAATTTTTTGTTGTTGTTTTTTTTTGTTTGTTTGGTTTTTTTTTTAAACAACGAGCAGGCTCCTGTCATCAGGCTTTTTAAACTGCAGGAAAAACACACAGAATTTTACGTTACATAAATGCCAACATAGTAAGTAGGCTGTAATTTTGTTAACTACAGTCTACATTGTTCTTCAATAAGGCACTATCTTTTTATGCTTGATGAGTAATGATGTGCTCTGGATCATTGCTTCACAAGCCAGATTATGTGCACTTGAAAGACCTCATTTTGAAATGTAGTACAGTCTTGCTTGGCATTTCTGTGAACTGGCATGTTGCTTACAGCAACAAAAATAATTTAGATTCTTTATTTTCATTTTCTTTACCACAGTTTTCTCTCAGCCACTACTGGCAAGAACTTGTTGCCTTTCTCTAATCACAGAGGATTTAAATACAGCAGGGATATTGTAGATGAGCCTTTTGACACTGCTAAGGAGATGTCGTCAAATAAACGTTTTCTTGTAGTGCAAATCCATCCTGAGAGCTCTGACACATGATAGCACTTCTCTGTGCAATCACTACATATTAGCTAGACCATCAAGAGACTCATTAACAGCAATCACTTGCCAACAGAAAAATTAAAATTAGATCCTTCTCAAATTTTAAATAGATGGCATATAGAAAAATATTTCAAATTTTATTCTGGAATTACACATATTGCAGGAATATTTTGATTATATGTTTGTCTCTCGTGGTAACAGATATTTTTTAATCTAGAGTCTGGGTGCTAGAATGCTTTGTATATTGTTCATAAACTGCAAAAGCTTTCCTCACCCTTTCCAGCAGTATTTCTTGCAGGGATAGTCACTTTAAACATACAATGCACACTGATCTGCTGACACTGTGCAGTGAAGCCTACAAAATCCTAAATGCCTAACAAAGGTTGCATCAAAGTTTAGATCTACATGGGACTTCCAAACAAAGGCAAAATGGTGTGTCTTAGATGGGTAACCAGAACAACCCTCTCAAGGAGTGATCAACATTGGAAGTCACTGGTAAAATGAGGGGGTTGCTTGAAAAGGTCTTGACAATCAGGTTCCCTCTGTTGTTTTGTAACCAAATGAGGTTCCAGCATGAAAGCAGTTCAGCATGCACCCTTCAGGATTTACTTCTTGTTTAGTCTCCAGTCCAAGGCTTTACCTCACACATAATTTGCACTCGCACCCTTACAGGACTTTCTGCAATTCCTATACAAAAAGGAGGAATGAAGGTGTTCTAATGCAACAAGAAGTTCCAGTTTAAACATACCCACCAAGTATACTGACCAATGCAAACAAATAGCAGCCACATTTGTCAAAGTTACACTGTCACTATTTATACTGCAGCCTCTTCTGCACAAACAGAATTCTCCTGAAATGTGGTGGTGTTCAGTCACGAGAGCATTATTGCAAAAGCTTCACAATATTAACATCCTAGATAACTACTTTCAAATATTTCATATTTGGCCCGCTGCTACAAATTAACATGAGATTAGAAAAACACACAAAAGCAAATGTCACCCAGTTCAAAAAAGATGCTTCGTGTGGAGATGAACTTATCCACTGTGGTGGAAGGCTAATAGCTCACATTACAAACTCATGCAAGGCAATACTTCAGTTAACACAAGCAAAGCAAATCACCAACAAACCACCCCCCCAACATTCTAAACTGTACGTGCTAGGAGAGAAGTCAGACAAGCAGAACATTATTTCACCAGTACTTAAAATCACTACTGAAAGATGCCAACTATCTGTTAGAGTTCCAGAAAGCTGAAGAGATCATTAAAATCAGCACCCCAATTCACTTTTAATTGGCTTAGTTGAATGATCAAGTGATCTAAAACCATAAAGCCCCACTGTTTTGAATCCAGTAATCCAGTAACTTAATTTTACCATAAAGCACTCTGTAGCCCTTAGTGCCTAGGCTGAAAATGGTGGCTGAATACCTGCAGGGCTCTGTGCAGCAGAAGGAGTGGACGTCGAGCTGGCAGTCACCGAGTCACAGCGCCCTGTGCTCCCACTGCCACTTGAAGGGGATGGTGACGAGAGTGGGGATGGATTGTGCTGGTTTATACACTGGGCTACAGCAAAGCCTGCAAAACAGAAGAGTGAAGTTTATGAGCTGATCATTATCTTCAGTGAATTAACCTACTGAACAAACTGGGGAAAGGCAAGAGCAAATACTCTATTAAAGCGGTGCCAGTTTCATGTAGTGACCCAGAGGACCCATATGAAAGCTTGAAAACATACACATGATAAGTCAGGAAAATGCTGTTAGCAGCGAACCACACTGACAAGCTGTGCTAAAGGCAAAAAACACAATGAACAAAGCACAGAAAAAAGCCACCAAATACCAGTCCTGCTAATAATCTGCAGTCCCACCTTCCACCCCCACGCGTACACTGTAGAACTAGACTCAAGGCCACTTGCACAAACACAATGCTATCTGAATTTCTGTAGTACTTGTATCATAGTTCTAGATGGGCGAATGCCACTTTTACCAAGCTTTTCTCTTATTTTAAGTTACAATTCATTATGTCCAAGATGAACACCACTTGAAGGAATTAAATCTCTTAGTGAAAAACAAAATAGTTTGGTGAGGAGCTAAGTATCCCATAAAGGTAAATAAATTCATGTATTTTATTTCAGAAACCAACCTGATTGATCTTCTACAGCCACTCAGATAAGTTAAACTGAGGTCACACACAGTGACGCCTGACAGTCTGCAAAAGGTAACCACAAAGTGAACTACCTCCAGCATGAAAGACCTCTATATGTATCACTGGCCCTGAGGGCTAGAGTTTTTCATCACAGAAAATGTACATTAGGTTTCTCATACACACTTCGTATTTTGAAATAGCAGTTAAGATGGGGAAACAAGGAATAATCAGTGGACTCATGACCACAGGAGCGAGGCAAAGCTGACTGCTAAAGTCAATTAAAATTGTTTAAGAACAATGACTAAAGCCACTGGTATAGAAGCACTTACATCAAGATATTTTGCTTCCCCTACAATGCTGGTAAGAGCTGCACCCATCCAAGGCATTCTATATTCACAAAAGGTTTACACTTCAAGGGAGGAGAAAACTTCCATCCCCACCAGAACAGCAGAAAACAGAAAGCTATGACAAGGAAAGCTGGCCTGATTCAGCAGGACTTCCGCAGGACACACTCAGGGATTCATGGCCTTACATGGGAGCATTTGCTTCAAAATGATCTTAACACAGTTTATCTCCCAATACAACTGCAGAGGAAGGATTTGAAGTTACCAGGAAGTTAATTTAGATAGGAGGGAATGGTGAGCCTAAATCATTCAAAGACTGTAACAGGGAAACTACTGAGCAAGAACAAATTTCCTAATCAGGAAACTCCCTCAGGAAATACTTGCAAAGACAAGGCGAGCGGAATTAATCGTAGCGATAGGAAGTAAAATAACAGGGAGGGCTCTAGAGGTGTCTTCGTCACTACTTTATGTCTCTCAAGTTGTGACTGAGGTTACTAATCAACAAAAATATTTCCTTTCCAGTAGTCATGATTCTGCTTCAATGTAACTTTCTATTTACAACTCAGCAAGATATTACTGCAAAGATGTGCCTTCCCAGTTCCTTGGAGATCTTATTTCCATAATCACCATGTTTCATAGGGCTGTGTTTTCTTTTAAAACACAAGTACCAACAGCTCTCCTCCTACTGCATTTTACATAACAGCAGCACAACTTCATGCCAACACCTGAAATAGCTTCTTAGCTTTTCCTTAAAGGAACTGCTCCTTCAGCAATTAATGCAAATCTTCTTCCTAAACTGTAAAAAGCTTACCTACTGTCTTTATAAAAGCTTTTTTGCAAGGATGAAAGAAAACCCTTACATGTCTGAAAATTATTTCTCTCACTAGTTATTTTGCAACTCGGCAGAGTTTTATTCCACCTCAGAAAACCTGATGAACTTTTAAAAATTTCATTTGTAGAGACTGTTTACATTTAAGAAACTCTATAACCTCATAAAACCGAAGAATACTTGTCCTAATGCAAAAATTGTTTTTGCTGCCAAGAGAAAACACAAACCAAATGGGTCACTTGGAGCTCTGCTGTCAGTAGCTGTTGCAAGCTGAAGCACCATTAAAATGGATTATCTGTCATTTCTACATTTCTAGTCTCCGTGTTTGCCTATGTATGATGACTGCACCTTTAGTCAATTTTTCTCATTAATTTAGTAAACTTAACAGATCAGTTTCAGGTCCAGTGATCAGGGGGATCAGTTGAGAATTGTTTTCAAACCCGTTTCTTAATAAAAAATAAAGATCTACTTAGCAGTCCTGCGTATTTAATTCAGTTTCACTGCTATTTCATTTCTTGCACCATGAAGTAATTCACATTACGTAATCAAGTTAGTTGTAGCTTGTGTAATCTTTGTGCTGCCTAACTACCTTGAATACCTCTGCTCAGAAATAGTTTAGTTTTATGTTGTTCTGATGATGACAGGAGGATTAGTTCATACTACACAATCCTGATGACCAAGCAATATAAATATATGTAAATGAGGCAGCAGACTTGAGTCTTTAAAAGCAGCAGCCTTAACTAAATATCAGCCTTGGAATGGCTTAAAGAATATTCATGAGAAAACACAAGCTGAGGTGACACTGAGTTAGCAGTTGCCCTCCATTATTCTTGCCTAGAACAAGGGAATCAAAACATACTTAAAATACACTTATGGGCTATAAAAGCAACTGTATCTGAGAATTATGGAGACTGGGCCATTTCAACCATCTCACACCGTAATTTAGTAATACTTCAGTAAACTGTGCCAATCTGATGTTCCCACGGTAGCTGCACAGCAAACTTTATAGAGAATTCTTGCCTGTGTTTTCTTTTGCATTTAAAGGGTTACAAAGCTACAAAACATGATCTTTTCCTTCAGATTTTAAAACGAAGATGCTTATAGTTTGCATGCCATGGCTAATGTTAGCAAGAAATTTTTTTTAACTTTTCCCCTCAAAATTGTATCATCATACACTAAGGCATTAACGCTGGATAAAACAGTAAGAGAAATCTATTGATTCCTTTTGCTTTTCAAAATAAATTTACTCAGTAGGTAAGCTACCACAATTGTTAAAATATTTAGATGTACCTTTTGCTGGAAATCATTAAGATTTCCCTTAAGACACACTGGGAACATAAAGCTCAGAATAGAGCTGATACTTCAAACTAATACTTGAGTTTGCTTGGAAAGGAAGTCATTATTTATTTACTTTCCATAGCAGACCTTTGTTCACAGAGGCCCTACCAAATCTGCTGGTTTCTTTAAAAACAATGTAATTATTTACATAGAGTGCTTCAAAAGTATCATGTACTCATACATAGATGGTGAGGCAGCTAAACTACCCCTAAAATGTTCTAACATTCTAGCAAAGGCCATTAACTTAAAACAGACCCTGAAGTACATTCACAGCCATGACTTCATGATGATAAAATTGATCAAGTGAAGGCTTTTGCTTATGTTTTTCTCTGGTAAGAACTGCCCACTTTATCAGCACGTTGGCTGGGATGATTCCAGCACCTCCCTGCATTTGGATAAGCTGTACTTTTTATGGAGTACAGAGGGAAATGAAGCACAGTTTGACTACAGTAAGGTAACTGCACACTCTCTAGCGAAATATGGAGAGCTTGATGTGTGCCCTATGATAGGCACTGAACCAGAGCAGACTGAAATAAGTGTTCTTGAAAATTCTGAATTCATTGAAAAGAGGGACTAGGGGACTGATTCAATAGCTGTATTAAAATTCTCCACAGACCAAAACTTGCAGGAGAGCTGAAAACATTTATATTATTATTAATTTCTTAAAAACCACACTGGGTGTACAGCAGTGACAGCTAACATGGTCCTACTAAAAGTAGCAATTAATCTGCTAAAAATATCGCCAAAACCAGTTCTCCTTTAAATCTAAAGGACACCATCACAAGGGAAAGCATAATTTGTTTCTTTAAAGTACAATCAAATTAACTGACTGCAGAACTCTTAAGCACCAGTTGAAGCTGTAGCATTAAGAAATTAATACATAAAGCCAGCAATTTAACTGCAACTTCTTCAGTAATCTTTTTAAAAGGCAAAAAAAGCCTTGCTCTTAAAGTAAAACTCACTGTGGGTCTGACCAAGGGATAAGCACAAAGAGATTCCTATGAAAATCACTTGTAATCAGGAACCCTCATTCATTCATTAGCAAGAAAGAGGCATTTGATACTTATTTTGTAATCAGATGTAAACCAGGATACTAATCAATTTTTTATCATATTACTGGCTGTCATAAAATGCATTTCAAGGACGCTACACTTGAAATACTTCATGTTTTGTGCCTCCTTTCTCGTGCTTTGTATCACATAAAAGCTTCAGTATACTTTTTCCTGTGAATTTGCACACAGAAGTCTCCATTTCCTGGAATTCAAAGGAAGTATGTGGTTGTTTGAACTAACTACCATATTGCATCACCTCCAATATCATCCCCTCTCAAATCAGTAGATGAAGTCACTTGTCAGGAACACAAGTTCACTCTTCTTGGAGAAAGCTGAAACTCCCACTCTGGGGCACCTTTCCAACCACACCTTTTCCATGGAAGTCATGTCAAATAAGGAAATACACTCCCATCATATAATATACACTTGCCTTTTGAAAAACCTGACTGACAATATCTATGATTTTATAATTTCTATTTCCCAGTCAGGATTTGGGTAAACTGAGCTCCAATTTAAAGCAGTAAAACATCTGTGTTCTAAGTAGGGCATCTGAACTTTGAATCACTGAATCACATTTAAAGAGAAATGCTGAGCTCTGTGACAGGATTGGCAATGTGGTAATGAGATTGCATCTTTTTGTATAAAACAGCACAAATAAGTACTTTCAAGCAATATGAATTTCAGCTTTAAAGTTACTCAAGCCAAAAGGAGAAAATTACACCATCTGGAAAAAAAATTCTGCAGAGAAGTCAGTTTGTGAAACAGACAATAAGGAGACAAAAAAACCAAAGGGCTCATTGTCTTAGAATCACTCCTTTAATCTCAATTCTAAGCTAATGTTTTAGGAGAAGCTGTGGCCCTCTTCTCTCTTGCTGGCTCTAAGGTAAATGAAGTAGTTCACACTATCCTGGCTATTTTTACAGTCTGGCACAGAAACCATCGTAACCAAATTAAAAGAGGAAATATGCATAACTGACAGATGTGTGGCATAAACCATGCAAACCAGGATTTAAACTAACTCAATTTGTAAAGGAAAACAAAGTATTAAGACATTCCCAGCATATTTGAGGAAACTGTCATGGAAGTGTTGCTCACAACACACCTGGAACACACACCCAGGTACTACTTGTTTCTCAAGGAGTAAATTTTTCCATAAGCCTCATTGTGGAGTTGTGTGTTCAGCAACATAGCACAGTAAGCTTTCCATTGCTTACACAAGTTACAATACAGTTTTTACAGACAGAAATCACAGAGCAAAAATGGCTTGTCAATGAATGCTAATCTTACCTGGGACTTTGTCAACAGAGGCAAAGACAGAGCGCTGCACTGTGGGGTCACTGCTGCCACGGCGGGACTGGTCATAGAATCTAAAGGGAAGGTGCTGGGCTGGAGCTCCAGAACTGTGTCCAAAACCCATAACTTCAGTTGAAGGCTGAACAGGAAGATCCAGGAGAGCTATGTTTAATCACAATTGATAATTTTTGTTACTCAAAAATACATAAGAGGAAGAGGAGGTGAAAATGAAATTAATAGTTTGTTCAGGATCTTAAGGCTAAGCCAGATTTTGAACACAACTTGTCTGCATTTGCCTTTGCATTACTCTTCAATCTAAAATTTTTACTATCACGTAGATCTTGCTTTTTAATCTTAAGCCATCTATAATCAGAATAATTCTCCGGCCAACTCAATTTTAATACCAGCTATGACTGTGTTTTTCACAGCTCTGATTAGTTCATTATTGCCTTTGGACAATCCACGTAACCTACATAACTGGGCTCCTTTTTACTTGCACACATTTTCCTTTCTACATTTCAGAGCTTCTTTTTCTACACTGACCAATTCACTCAGTTTACCGGCAAGGTTCAATTTATTTCTCACTCAATATTCAAGCAATATTCAAATCACTCTGCTAGTTCTTCAAATTAACTCTTTTCTTCAGCTCTTCACACACATTTCCTCCAAACACAGGAATCTAGGGCTGATAAGCCACTTCACATTTTGGATTGCTCACCATCTCCACATCCACGCATTACCATCAGGACACCATCCAAGCCAGGACTCAGGAAAACTGAGTTCCAATTCAGTCCTGGGGCAGCAGAAAAATTTGCTTTCTACTGGAATTCTGAATCACTGAACCACAAATAAAGAGAAACTCTGGGTTTTGTGAAATAATTGGCAGCAGGTGGTAATAAGACAGGATTCCTTCTTTTTTATGCATTCCTTAACTGTCTGTCAAATATGAAACAATATATTTCACGCAAATCTCTTGCTTGGAAACTCAGCAGTGGTTTACAGCTTTCTGTGGCCCACCGCTTTGGAAGATCTGTGTACCTCACCCCTGCATTACAGAGTGGCTTGCAAAGAACCCAAGGCCTGCTGGCAGCATCACTGCTCAACACCCACTCACCTGCTATTCTCTGCATTTTCATGCGCCGCGCCTGGATCCGGCCCTTCGCCAGGCGCTGCTTTGCAATAATGCAGCGAATGTGATCCGAGAAAATGAACGTGGCTTGGAGGATAGGGAAGGGCTTGGAATGAGGACTCGAGGCAGGCTTGTGAATTATGATGTTCAGAGCTCTGCTGTCATCCTCGACTCCCGTCACCTGCATATCCTAAAAGGAAACAAGTCAAGTAGATAATGAATAAGCAAGCATTTTTAAAACTATAAACATCAAAACTAAAAGAAAACTCTATGAATGTTCCATTAAAGCTCCTACAAAGACAGTTTCTGTGGTAAAAAAAGCCAAAAAATAAAACCAAAACAGACTCTGCAAGTTGTACAACCTTGGATTTACTCCTTCAGAAACTGGTATTCACAGAGATGTAGTCAGTTTAAAATCCAATTAAATTATTCGAGCACAGCAAATTTTCAGGAAACAAAAACAAGGCAAAAGAGAGACACAAATGAGAGAAACTTCTTAAACCTTTTGAAATTAATTAGATAAGCACAGATAATTTTGAACTTGCAACCTGTCACCTTCCCTACCCTTGTAGGAAGATCAGAACCCTTGGAGAGCTCACTGTGCTACTGGAGCAAAGTGCTTGGGACTGAATCCTAACTGGATATGACTTCAGTGTTCCAAGGAATACAGACCAACACATGTATCAGGGAAGTTACCTCTTCTGCAAGTATGTCTCTAGTTAGCCATGTAAACTCCAGCAAATGTCTTAAAATGCAGCAAGAAGAAAAAGAACTACTAACCAAAGAAACAAGTAAGCCTTGTCCAGAGCTTAAATAGGTGAGCTAAAACTGGTATTACTATATATCCAACCCAAAATGCAGATTTTCAGCTCAGAAAAAGTGACCACCTAGACTACAGCTTCTCTTACCTGCAAAAGGCCTGCAAACTTCACTACTCCCCATCCAAGTCTGGCAATATCTGGTTCAACCAAACTCATCTGGTAAATATCCACAGCCAGGAATCTTTGAACTTGACCCCCATCCTTTGTTATGACTGTACAAGCAATTAGATCACTGTTATCTGAAGGAAAGAAGGAAAGAAAAAGGTTACTTAATCACTGAAGTTGAGGACTCCAGGTTTTGGGTGTCTTAGGTAACATATTAATATATAAAAGCATAATCATAACAACACAAAGTTAAAGCTTTTGTTTGTTTTTTTATAAATATGATAGGAAAATTAAAAACACTTATTATTAACAGAAAGGGCAAGATAGATTTTAACAACAGTGGTTCAGACATAAGTTACCTAGAAAATGGGTATTATATGCACTTTGTTTTCTCTTACCACCTTCATTATCTTTCAGTAAAAAAGGTCCCTTCATCTCAGGGGTGAAATTGCATCAGTGCTGATGTCTCTCACTAAGTGGAAGTCTCAAAAAGCTTTGCTGGAAGAGTGTGGACAGTCCTACACCACTACAGGCAATTCCTTCTACCTGGTTGGAAACTCTGGCTCCTGACACAACTGACACAAGGTACACTTGCACTGAAACCTGACTGTGCTGGCTGTTGGTAGCCCTTCAGGATTACATGGGCTCTCCAGGTAAACTGTAGCAGGTTTTTCCCAGTAAAGCAACAGAACTTAAGTTTATTCATCCAAACACCGAACCAAGTATTAAACACCGTATTTCACACTAGAAACATTTGCAGGATAGATATAAAAACTACAAGGGGAAGCATAAAGTTCTTCACAGTGGCAGGTCATACAACTACAGGCAACAACCATAAATTATGGTTGGGAGGTGGAAGAAATTCCTTTGTGCACAATACAGCACAGCAGGTTACCCAGAGAGGTTGTGGAATTTGTATCACCAAAGGTTTTCAAGTTTCAAAAAACCAAAACCAATAATTGCCTCAAAACCACCCTCCTCTTCCCCCCAAAAACCCCACACCACAAATGAGAGGTCCCTTCCAACTAACATTTCTATCAATCTACCAACTACCCTTTATCAGCAGGGTCCATTCAAAATGGACTGGGTGGTAGGAGATGAAAAATGGAACCTCAACAGAATTAAAACAGGATAATTACTGCTAATCCAGTGTGAAATTACTGTGAGCTTTTGAAATTTGAGAAAACAAGTTAATCAATAAAGGCAATACACAACAGGGCATGATTCAGTTAACATGAGGATTGATTGCTATTACCTTCTCACAGCCCTAGAAGGCTCAAGAAATCCATAAAGGATTGGCAAATATTACTGTAGGAGCCTGTGGAAGATTTATTTCTGTTTAGAAAAGGAGCTGAGACACCAGGCAGAAAAATCACAGAAGAGATCTAAAATGGCAAAGTAGGCTATGCTCAGCCAACTGAATCCTACTCCAATATTATGATCTTTATACTTATTAACTGAGATGGAATTAAATCTCGAACAGCTGGCATGACTAAAAAAGGATGGGCTTACTACATGGCCTATCCCTGCAATGAACTTCTTATAGCTGATGCCTTTTTGGAAGCAGCTTCACTAAAAAGCCCTTAAGGCTTTCAACAACTACAGAAGAGTTTCAAAACAGGACACTGGAACATCTCTGGATATTTCTTAACTTGGGATACTTTATTTATTGCCTCTTTTCTTTTTTGAGCCAATTAGTCCCTCAACATCTTTATTACAGTTGATTAGAATTCCTGGAACAGTTCTATTCTTCCCAAGACCTGAAGGACTTAGATTTGAACCCTTCTGAATATGCAATGTCAGGGTGCTGAATTTTATGGATTATCTATTGTGAGATTCTCACCATGGAGGCCACAACACCAAATAGAGTTGTGGAGTTCTCAAACAATTGTTTTTGACCAGTATTTATAAAGTTTTTAGTGCAACAGCAAGAAGATTGAAATAATTGGAATTACTGCTGTACAAATTCAACTGCCCAACTACAAAAATGCACTTCAAGTAAAGAACTCAAAGGGCAGAAGTTGCTTTCCAGGGCAGAAAGGTTTCATTTTAGATCTGACAAGAACTTTAAGTAAAGCATTACTGTAAAAGTTTAGCAAAGAACAGAAGGGAAGATTACTCGTTTGTTAGGCAAGTGTTACAGGAATCCTTTGAGTTTAAACAACTGAGAGCAGCCCATTGACATGACTGTTTCTAGCTCACAGCTGCTGAAGGGTCACAAGCTACATCATCCCTGATGACAGAAACAGAAGAGAAAGTGTGGTTAAACACATTTCCAGTGAACTGCTCTGAGAAGACTTACAGCTATGCTGTGAAACAGTTACACATACCTACCGCTTTTAGATAAAAATATCAAGCCCAGTAAGCTTCAGTTTGAAACTGAAAATTTGATCTGGGCATTAAAGTGAACCACAGGCTGAAAGGCCATTCAATACTGCTGTGACACTGCTGCAAAGAACTGTCATGTCCTTTCTGAGATCAACTGCAATGCCTCATTTTCCCTCATGCAAAACAAAGCCTGTAGCCAGTTTGGACACTATACCTCCAAGACATGGATCCAAGATATCTGGACTTTCTCCAAGAAAAATACAAGTTTTGGGAAACACAACCAAGGAAGGAGAGTTCAAAGATCTCAGCTGCTTGCAGCACAGATGTAAATTAGGTGAAAATAGCTGCCTGCTTTCAGGCAATACTTACCTGAAAAGCTTGTATTACATGAATCCTCCACTAATAAAACAGCTACTTGAGGAGATGGACTAAATGTACCTGATCTTTAATGATTTTATAATTTACAGTCATCACAATTCCAGAAATCACCTGCAGACACTAAAAGCTCTTACAGAAAACTTCCAGCCCTTTGTATGCACAGCTGTCATTAGCCTGCAGACAGTTAATGCACCCCCTCCCACTTCACAAGACCTTTTCCCAACAGTATCTATCCCATCTGGTATGATATTCTGCTTTACTGCTCACTGAGAATGCAGCAAATCAAGGATCCACCCAGATGCATACATTCATATAGGGTGCTGGCAACCTTGCAACTACACCTAAAGGTTTACAATGAACATATGCTCATCAAAATATTAAAATGTTTCTCTACAACAAACTTCAGTCTTTCTCATCCAGCTCTCATAAAGCACCAGCACTGCATTCAGGCAAAAGGAAAAAAGCCACTGTGATAAAGTGAGTTTTGCAGGATTTTTCAATATCAAAATAGTAGGTGAAACCATTATTGGACCACGTTAACCTCTACTTGACACTATTTATATACAAACAAGCATAACCACTGGAGCCATCTGAATGTTCAGAAGAATTTTAAAGGCCTTGTAATAATATAGGTTGAGGAAAATTTGTTACATTGACAATATCTTAAAGTGATAATTGGAAGAGGCACACAACTAGAATTTTTTGTCACATTTTGCCCACTGTTAAGTCTTCTCCCACAATACGGCACCCATGCAATGATGTGTATCCTGTGTGCTTTATGCCAAAATGCTGATACTCTCCTGTTTCTCTTTGGTGACAAGAGACTTGAACTGGAAAATCCATTTGTATGCTACAACGCACACTAGAACTTCACCACTCTACTACCTCAATTCAGGTAGTTTAGGTAACAAAAGCAGGAATAAGCAGTTAAAAAAACCACAAACAAAAAGCCAGCAATTTTTCCATGTCAGACTATTTGGAAATGGAGGGACTACTTACTCAAATCAAGCACATCATCTGTCTTTATGAGATCTCCCTCCCTCGTGAGTGGCAGCTGAGTTTCTGGCTCATCTCGCAAGTGCAGTGACAGCGAACGGAGCATAAAGAAAACTCTGATTGCCTTGAGAAATTAAAGAAAGCAACATTAAAATATTGCTACACCCAGTACTACCTATTTTAACAGAATCTTCCCAACATTGCAAATTCAAAAAGTAGAATGTAATTTCAAACTTAGCTCGAAAATGATATGAAAGAAGTTGAAAGATGCTATTTATTTTCAATGAAGTAGAAGCAGCAGAGCTTTTCTTGCACTGGCACACCTACACAGATTGTGACTGACAGGCAATTTTTTCTTCACTCATTATTTTAAGACTGAATATATCTGCAATACCTGTATGCCACAGACACCTCCACAACCAGCCTTCAGAGAATGTCATGTTTTGAACTCAAAGCAGTGAGAACTTTTCTGGCCAAGCCTAGCTAAGACATCTACAAGTTGGGAGAGAAAACAGTGGGGATTTCTGCATTTTAATTTGCTGCACTCATCAAAACTAGCCACATGTAATCCAACATTCTTGGAGCACTTAATTTATATTCTCAGAAGGCCTACACCAGGGCAAAGCATTCTGAAAGCTGCACCAGTCCCAAGAAACTTTCAACAGCAACTCTGTGAAATTAATAAGCTAGTTGTGATTTATAAATTCATGACATACGGTATGCAAAGACCAAAAGCGTCAAAGAACAATCATCATTTTATTAGCCACAATTTGAAAGGCACTATTTATAACCCTCTTCCCCTCCAAGAACTGTATTTGCAGTATAGTAAATGAAAAATCATTTTTTATTACTTCCGGTGTTTTGTTTTTTAAGAGTTTCCTCCATAGTAATTCTGTGGCATACTGTAAATTAACTGCTGCCTTACAGTAAAAGCACTGAATTCATGGACAGCTGCAGTGCCCAGAAACTTCCAGACTGCAGGAAGTATTAGGAAAACAAATCTAAAGTGCCTTAAGGGAAAACCCTTCTCCCCTCTCTTTTAAAAATCAACAGAACTGTGGCTCCTGTGAACCAGAACCGGGAGTGCTTGGCCAGCCATCCTACTGGCAGTGCTTTCAGCAACTTCTGGCAGAACAGGGATGGGGAGAGGGAAGTCATGTATCCAGCTCTTCCATGAAAAGGCACAAAGCAGAAGAATTTGGCATGCTGGTGAAATCTAATAGGGCAATATGATTATGTGAAGCAAAGGATGTCAAGGGTATCTAAAAAAATATGACATTAACACTACCTTATTCATAAGAACAGAATCACTTTGTAATGGGAGATTGAGGCAGATTGCATTCTAATGGACTGTGGACTTACTGAAATTATATATGATTACTATAAAGCAATTTTACTACCGGATGCTTCAAGAAAAACTCAAAATAGTGTGTTAAAACTTTTCAAATTCAACCGAGAATAAGACAATTGTTGGTAACCCAAAGATCAAACCCAACAAAGCTTTTTTTTTGTTTTTCTTTTTTTAATTCAGAGGGCAGCCATCACTCAGCTTTTCACTTATTTTTCCCTTCAATCTTCCTCCTAGACACATTAATTTTCATTGCATACATTCCCCATAAAACAAAAGTCACTCATCTCCAAATGCAATCACATTTACTGCAGATTAATGTACAGGAGCAGGAAATAAAATTAGAAATTTAGCCTTTGCAAGAAAAAAACATCAGATGAAAAGGGAACTATTCTGTGCTTCCTACAATACCGACAGCCCTCAGTTTGTTAGCAATATCAATATAAACCCCAAAGCACATGAGCTGGGCCATCCTAGAACATTTTAGTGCCACTTAAGAGATTTTCTACACCAAAAGGAGTGAGGGCCTAAAAACATCTTATCTCTAACACCCACAATATAATCAAAGTAAGGGACTTCTTCACTTGCCAGAGAAATAAAAATTGAGCACTTTCTTGGAATCATAACACAAGATGCTCAGAATGGAGCTGCTGACCATTTGAAACTGTCAGCAAAATCCAGCAGGTTGAGTGGCAGCAGCAATGTCACAAGATATACCTTAAGTTCAGCACCTTTTTATGGCAACACAGCAAAGCAGGGTAGCCCAACTGGAGAAAGCAGCACAGGAATTGACAAAATGCTAAAACTTCTAGAGCAATGTGACTGGGGAAGGAGGACCAACAAGGAAGCATTGTGGGAGTTCTTTCTGATAATAAAGACCCTTTCATCCCAAAGATTCTGCATGAATATTTGTATTGATTTTTTAATTTCCACTAACAGTTAAACTATTCCTTATTTAGCACATGAAAACCATGGAACGGTCAGTTTACATTAATGTGCATTTCTAAGTATCCTTCTGTTAAATGCCTCAGAGAGAATTCCAGGAAGCATTTTTGCTTTCTAAGAATACTTTCAAAATAATTCACTGTATTTTATCAGACAACTTGCTGTGATAACAAAAGCTGTGTGGCTTACAATAAGTAAAAAAAACAAACCTTTTCAGAAGATTCCTGGAAATAAGCTTCTTCTTCAAGGGCACTTAAATATACTTACATATACACTTACGTAAATGCACAGAAACCCAAAGAATGGCACTTTTCAAATAATGATGTTGTGTAGCAATATCTCTCTTAGACTTACTGGCACTGCCAGATAAGGGCCAAGAACTGATTAACTAAGAATGGTGATAATGATGTTGTCATTCAGGTCAGTGTCACTTCTACAGATTGAGTCAGTCATAAAAACAGATATTTTGCTATTTTTCTCCTCATTTCCAAGATCTCTATCATGAATTACTTTGGCAAGATGAATTCTGGAGTAGAATTGAACTTCTTGCTCTGTCTAGAAACACGAGCAGTATGAAGCCAGCAAGCTTCCACTGGAGATTCCTACTACAGGAATTTAACTGAAAGATAGAGGTATCAGATCACAAAAGGAAGCTGACAATGTATTGGTGAGTGTCATGAAAATGTGTCTGCATGGTATGAAAAATTAAAACCCCAGTGCAAGAACATGTTGTGTTGCCTAGACAAGAAATCAGAGAAAAAGCTTCTCTACTGGAACAGGCAATTATTATATACTCTGCACAGGTTTCTTCAAGCCATTATGACTCTATGGATGAAGCTTCCAACCAAACAGTTTTCAAGGAAAAATACTTGTATTTCCAGAATTGTTCAAGGACTTTGGTATCATTCTGCCATGAAAAAATGTAAGAAAAATAGTCTTACTCACTCTTCGTGTTCTTTCCACATCTCCACAAGGCAACCTTTTCACAAAATCAATACCCGTCAGTGGTGTCCCCGTTGGAGGCAGTAAGATGGAGGCATCCATCATCAAGTATTCTACATTCATGGGTTTAATCTAGGAAAGTATTTTAACATTGATTACTATACAAAACAATAAGCATTTGCCTCTTTATTTTCAGATACAACTCATTGTTGCAGATTCTAGAGTTCTGAGAATTTAAGCTCCTTATACACAATCTCTATTTTATGTTTGTTCATCATTCCCTCGCTGTTGAAGTCCTCATTTTGATAAAACATGCGGAAAACCCCAAAAGACTACTGAAATAAAGGTGTTTCCTAATGCTAAAAACCAAATTTGTCAGGTTTGATTTTAAATTTTGACTTAAATTTGTGATTACTTCAACCACAAGAGTTTCCCATAACTTTCTCTCTCCAAAAAGAAATGTCTAGATTCTAATAATGCAGCAACTTGCGAAGTCAAATGTTTCACTAAACACTTCTCTTATTCAGGCTGGTAAGACATGTGTAAGATGCTTTGCACACTACAAGATTTATTGCAACACACCAACTGTAGATTGCACTTTTCCAAAGAGAAAACCAGCAGCTGCTCATTAAATCCCTGTGCCACTGGGGAAAAAACCCTGGAACTGACTACCCAGAGGATATTTACCTGAACTCTAACCTAAGAATTTAAACAGATAATTACTTTTAAAACAGGAATACAGGTTAAAAATGCACTCCCTGAGATTAATCTTAGTAATCCATTAATACCTTCACAGGCAGTACCTCTCCTAGAGAAAAGGTCCCGATGTTTGCTCGCTAGAACCTTGTTTTTCACTGGTAAATAAAGTGACATCACTCAACACTGAGGCTTTGCTAGACTTTACACAGATAAGGAAGATTTTTATATTGTTTAATAAACTAGGGAAAAAATAAATCCCACGTCCCATTTAGCAGGATAAAGTAATTTTTGAATACTGCATCTGGGAAAGTAATGGGCTTTATATAAATTGTTTATGTAAAATTTCACAAGTATTTAATAAGTATAGACACAACTCCTCAGAGACAGAAACGCCACCCACATTTTGTTATTCTACTCCCAGCAACACAGGATTTGGCAGGGCAGAACGGGTGTCACTTACTGTCATACTCCGGTATTCGTCTTCAAACATATCCAGAAAAATTTCTTCTCCCTTCCAAAAGAAAGAATACGGACATCCCATGAGAGCCTGGGGCTGTGGAGCAGGGCTTGGTTATGGACAGGGGGTCTGTGAGGAGGGGCTGGTGCTGCCTGTGCCAGCAGGACGCTGCTGAGCCCCTCAGCAACACTGAGGGCACCTCTGGGGGTGAGAGAGACCCCCCTGCAGCCTCTGGAGGGGACCATGGTGGGGCAGACACAGGAGCTGTGCCCTGAAGGAGCTGCAGTCTGCAGGACCCACACTGCAGCAGGGCAAAGTGGGAGGACTCTAATTCCCCATCGCCCCTACTCCACTCAGCAGGGGGAAAGGGCAGAAGAGTCAGGAACGAAGGAGCAAAGCTGAGCCTGGGAAAAGGGAAGGGTAGGGGAAGATTTTGCTTTTTAAAATTTGTCTTTGTTTCTTGTTATTTGTATTTATTTTTATTGGCAATACATGCATTTTTGCCAAGTTGCATCTGTTCCACCCCTGACTGTAATCAGTAAGTGACCTCCCTGTTCTTTATCTTTACAGTGAGATGCTTTCTTCTCTCTCCATCCTGTTGGGGAAGGTCAGTGAAAGAGCAGCTTAGTGGACCTATAGTAGCCAACTAAGGTCAACCCACCACAAGCTACTTATTTTTTGTAAGCCATATTGAGCAAACAGTCTTCAAAAGAATTCTAACAAAAACAGGAAGGTATTTCAGACACTTGAAATCGGAAATGGAATTACTGCTCCTTATAGGGAAGTTAATACCTAGGGCTTATCATTTTAATTCCTTCACTGTTTACAACACACACACACACAAAAGGCAAAAAGCTGCAAAGGTCTCCACAATAAGAAAAAATATTAAGTATTATCATTTCAGATAAGACACAAACAAAAAGTAATGTCACAACCAAACACATTCCATAGAAGTGTCAATGATAAAAGCCCAGAAATCATGTTCTCATTGTGTGGCTCAGTCCCATGAAATATGTAACAGAAGCAACAAAGGGACATAACTGCTACTGTGACCTCCAATATAAACTCTGGGAGTCTTCTAAGAGCCCTTTTGTGACAAGTTTCAGCATGGCATGGGAAGGGCAGCAAGGACAGGAATCCCCCAACAAGACACTTCCTTTTCTGTCACAAATTTGGAGTTCTCTTAAAAAAAGTGCTGTTTTGGGCACCACTGAAGACTGGGCTGCAGACTTGCTGCTAATTCCACATTACGTAAAGGGCTTTTTTTTTTTTTTTACAGCATTGTGCATATATACCTTATAGAAACGACGAAGGAGATGAACACTTTCTTCCCTTGCACCCTAGAAAAAATAAAACGTTTTTCAGGGAGTACATACACAATTTACTTACTAGTCACACTAAAAAACCCATCCAAAAGCTCATGTACAATAGACTGTCTAGTAATATCTCCACACACATCCCAGAATTTGATAGAATGCAGTTCTTGCACTTTTGAAAATACAACTTATGTGAGCTCAATAGATTCAAAAGCACTTTTCTTTACATTATTGAGAGATGACACACAAATTCCAAAGAGAAAATTAAACCCAACACTGCTTGAGAAGCTGTAAGTTGAAATAGCATGATAACAGCAAAGCTGAAGCCAGAACACAGGTTCTGATTCTTCTGCACAGGCCCACCAATGCAAAGATGTCCGACAAGTCCAAATTTTGGCTTATTGCAATCAGAAATTAAACGAATTTTTTCAACTGTACTACAAGACTCAAAGACTAGTAATGCTGTGACTGGTAATTTGACAGAAAATACTCACCTCAAGACAAGCAAGGTGAACATCTTTTATGATGCTGCCATTTTTAGAAAACACAAGTTGCTTCAGCAATAAGCAGCCAAGTTCTAGAGTTGCCAAACGAATTTTTCCATCTGTGAAAAGAAAATTTCAATATACAAAATAGCAGCACTTTAATTATTGTTCTTCTGATTATCTGGCTTTCTTAAAGATTTTTACTTTTCCTCTGTCACTCACACCCTGACAAGGATGAGTGCTGATAACGGCTTACAATGCTGATGGCTATAAAAGAAAAAGAACTGGAAGAGTAATTTAAAGCAGAAGAAATTTAAAGCAAAACCGTGCAATAAGAAGACAATAAAGATTAACACTATTGAAAAATAAGCCAAAACCAATGCCTTTATTAATCTGCAACACAGGTGGAATTACACTAAAATTATGAAAGGATCAGAGACATTTGGCATAGATAAAGTTACAAGGTGAAAGGAAGCTTTGTATGTAGCATACTAATAAAGCGCAGCTTTTCCTTAAAACAAGTCCAAAGGATTCAGATACAGCCTGGATTTGAGAATCCAGAGTGAAAGAATCCACTGAGATTTTAAGGTTGGTGGCAGAAGGATTTAAAAAAAAGGTATCAGGAATTATGTACAATCTGCACTAAGACAAAATATCCAAGAGACAGACAGACATCTCAGCTTTTGACTCCAGCTCCCCTCTGCTATTGTAAAAGTTGGCACTGTGCTGCCAGAAACTAAAGACATCAAGGTCAGTACCCTCCAAAAAGAGAAAAGATGTTCTACACAGCATTTATTAAGTTTAATAAAAATCCAGTATTTCCACTCCTATACAGCACTTCCCTCCCCAGACGTACCTTTACTTAAATAAATGCATTTCCCCATCTTGCACTTTCCTGTAGCTGTATATAAAACTTCACACATAAACATGTTTTTAATCTTTGACTGGCACATCAGCACAAGTTAATCCTCTCTAGGTTAGTCTTGCAAATCAAACAAACATTAGATTTTATTCTGCAGACAATAAGGAATTGGATAATGTGTCGGTTTCAGAGGAAAACTAGTTCCATTCCTTTGAAGTTTTAAGGGGGGGGAAGTGCAGGAGAAGAGGTGTGGCTTGAACAAAAGTCATATTTCCATGGAATGGGTCACTGAGCATTGTAATCCTCATTTCATACAAGAAAAAAAAAAGCTGAAGGGAAACCCCCCAAATTTTCTGCAAAACAGTTCAGAACTGAAAATACTGAAAATTTGAGACAAAAAAACCCCCAAAACAAAACAAAAAAAAACCAACAACCAAGAGAAAATCTGCTACCACCTAGAGGTGATGGCCAGAGCACTGCCACGAACAAAGGGCACCATATTGTTTTCAGGACTATTTCTTCACTGGAATTACTTTTACAAGTCAAAGTGCCACAGATCCATCCTATTTTCAGGATGAAATCCTATATTAAGGCAAAACCCACTCAATTTTTGTTTATTCAAAAGCACAGAAAGTAGAAATTAAGACAATAGATCCTTGTACAGTTCTGAGTATAAAAACAACAATTCAGCAGAAATCCAGAGTTTCTGGGTCCTCAAACAGCAAGAGAAAAACCAATAGTTGTCTTTCACAAGCCATATGTAGGATGAGCATGCTGAACACTCATGTTCCCCTCAGAGGAAAGAGCCTACATAGTTTTGGGTTTTTTTTTCATTTTCAAAAATACCAGCTTGGAAGGAAAACAAACACTGGAAAAGCAATACCTGGTTGTGCAGCATAATTCATTATCCTGATGAGCCTTTCTGCAAGGACATGATTATATGAATTTCTCTCTTCAGCATGTTGAGCTGGAAGCTGAATCCTCTCCAGCTTGACTGGGTCAATTCCTTTTACAGGGGTGAAGGAAGAAAGGCAAATGAGAAAACACAAATATGTCCCTACGGCAAATATTTAATATACTACAGCAGTTTTCTCAGAAGACAGTAATTAGCAACATCAAACTAGGCAAATTACCTTTAAGATTACAAGGAAAAGAAGGAACAACAGAAAGACTAAAGACAATGACGAATCCCTGAAAATTCTCAGCCTTAAACAGAGCCCGCTGGGTGAAGGCACTCAAATCCCAAAGTGCTCGGTGAAATCCAAACTATTTTGCTGCTTCTGAAATTCTGAGACTATTTATTTGCACATAAATCAAATCAAAGTCAACGCACACATGTGAAGAGCACAGTAGCTAAAGGGGAGAAGATGAAAGTGTGATTTTAAATTCTGCTCCGGTAGTAAGTGGGGAATTTGATTTTGTAACTATTAGCCTCTTATTGAGTACCCTTTCCCATGCAAATCACATTTCCCCTGACTTGTTATATAAGGAAATGAATCCCATCTTTCTTCAACATATTCCTCTAAAATGTCAAGGTATTTCTCAGAATAGGCTGGTTACTGTAAGACCACTTAGAACAATATATAATTATGGATTGCTGGGGATCTCCCTGTCCTGTTCTAAAGAATGGCAATAAACAACCCCATAAAACAGAAGGTTTAAAGTTTCTTCCGCCCCGGCCTTGCAGTTAACTCTGCACAGCAACACTTACCTTTGTTGTGTGACATTGCATATAAAAGACAAAGCACAAAGAGGGCATAGTAATCATCTTCAGGACAGTCCAGTGCATTATAGACCATATCAAGAAAAGGCCTGTGGAAAAGAGTAATTTAAAAAAGAAAAGGAAAACGGTTAAGAAAAAACCCCTATCTATAGAAAAATGGGTAGCTGTCTTATTCTATGTGTAGCTAATGGAAGAGGAAAATTTACAGAAATGCATATTTTCAGGCATTAAAAAAAGAAATATCTGTTATAGAGTACTCGGATTATAGCCATGCCTTGTATTTACATTCTGACAATAATTCTGATGTTTTAACAGGATTCATTACATAATACTTTTCCCGAGAAGTGATTGTTCAAACATTTACTGGTTGTTTGTGGCACAGTTAGTATGTATGCAGAAGCACTGTAAAGCTTGTTTGAAGTGTACACATAAATAACTTCATGGAGCTGCTCCCAGTGTTGCACAAAAGAAACAGACTATCTTAAAACTCATGTCCTAAACAGAGCTGAAAAGTTCTTACTATTACAAGTAAGCGTTTTTCCCCAGATGTTTGGGGGAAGTCAGGTTGTTCTAAAACAATGAATAACTTCACCATCCAAAAGTTATAGGAAAGAAAAATTAACAAGGAGAGAACATCTAAATGAAAATAAAATAAAAAAAAATTTTGAACTGCAGATAAGCTTTGTTTTCCTGAGTTTAAGCTTGTGTGACCTATGACACTTCTGCAGGAAGTGACAAAGTGCCAAGTTCACCCTTTACCTGTTCCCCGAAGAGATCACAAAAGTCAATGTCATCCAAAAGCCATTTGGACAGATTCAGCTGATTTGAGCACAAGCCTGACTGCAAGGCACTTGGCTTCTTGTCTTAGGCTGGCTCGCATCCAATCCGTTGCATCGGTTCAGAGCAGAAGTAAAAATGCAATATATTTTCACACTTGGTCCAGACAAAACAACAATATATCAGGGAAGTGTCACCAGAAGATGACAGTCAAGAACCCTCAGTGAAAAGAGTTAATTCCCTAACTTTTAAAGTATTTTTCACAGTGAAAGGAAAAAAATCCTTACATTGCCTAAATCACATTGAAATAAGAGATTAAAATAACATCAGTCATAAAACCCAATAGATTTTCCTGTCTTCAGAGCTAGCAGACAAGCAGCACCCGCTCTGAAGTCACGGCTGTGGCCAGCTGAGGGTCAGAAGGGCTATCAAAGCCCAGAACCCAGCATACTTCAGTACCTCCTCCAGGCCTGTGGCGCCAGCATGGTCGCACTTAATGTGTCCCTGTAAAGCCACCAAGTCACAACAATGGACTTGAGCTTCCCGTCAGCTCCACACACATTTCACCAACATGTTCTCTGTTCCTGAGACAAGGCACCGACCACACGAACAGAACAGGCTGTTCCCCTGCTCAGTTCCTGGCCCTGCAGCAGCGCATTGTGCGTTTCTGAAGCTGCATTACGAGCATCCTCTACCAGAAGTGACACGGAGTTATGATCCCTCTTTGCCCCAGCTCAACACCCCTCTGTGCCTAAGCCAAGTTTCCCACATATGGTGGATCTCGTAAGAATGCAACTATTCAAGGAAAAACAACCTAAGTAATTAGCACTGTTAAAACCAAGAGGGCCCTCAGGCTTCCTGTGCATTAAACAAGCCCTACAAGCTTCATGTCACCCTCAAACTCCCTCACGCCACAGAGGGAGGTCGGCTTCAAAGGCTAAAGCACAAAGAGGACCAAGATATCCAGGTTCAAGACACTAAAATACTTAAATGCAAGATAACACGAGGCCTGTTTTCAGACCAACAACAGACAGTAACTAACCCAAAACCTGACCTATGATATAAAAGTAATATTTAATATAATTGTACTAAAGCCAGTGTTTTAGTAGGTCAAAGCTGCTGAAATATCAGTAGTTGTTCATTTAACACCAATATTGCATGGTATTAAATGTCTTCTGTAATCTCCAATGCATTTTTCATTGTTTTACCCCTGCATACTAATTAGATCCATGAAATTACATAACTTGAAAAAAAATTATTACAGCAGCAAAAGAAATTGTTTTAATTCCAGATGCTTCTTCACAGCACCTCTCTGTCTGCATTATCAGTGTCTCAGTCACAATAACCCCAGGCCAAAACAGCTTCCAAGAATCCCACTCACCATCAGTCCCCAAACAGACTCAATACACAATAGACCCACAAACACTCCAGCTGTGAGAAAGCAGCAACAGGAGCCACAACACAGCATGAAGATTTCACACTCTGGAAAAAACCTTTGCTGTGCAGCATATCACAGAGGAAAGTTAATTTAAAACATGTCTTTAAGCTCAAACTTTCCAATAGTGAGGCCCATGAAAATAAAGTCATACATAAAGTACTTCAGCATTCTCTTTTATGTTCTTCACAAGAGGAAAAGGGCTACGGGAAACTGAAAGCTTGACTTAGCTTTTGGAGCTACAGATTTTTTACTGCCATCTGTGCTGTTTTCCATTTAGTTTTCAACAACTATTGGATAATTTAAAAAACCCACCTCTAATAGTAAAGGGTGTATGGTAAATATTTTCAAATATAAGTAGATCTTGACTCAGTAAGCATTTTCTTCCCTTACTAACCTTTTACTACCGACAAGAGAAGCAGCAGATCAGAAGCCATACAAATGTATTTTAATTATTCTTGTGGAGCTTGTCCACAAATGAAGACTGCCACACACGGGGAATCACTATCACCACAATCATTAATGATTATTCCATTTATGGAATGAAGTTCACTGCATTTTTCACTTCCACATGGCACCGTATCCACAAGACTGAGTGATTTCAATCAGTGTAGGGCAGAACTTACACATACAGGAGTAAAACTCTTGAGAAATTTAGCTACTGATTCCAGTACTACATTTGGCATGTAAAATAACACAAGATCTTAAGCTATAGCAGCTTATCCATCAGTATTTCCCAAAATTCACATACAAAACTAAGGCCAGAATTGGCCTAAACAAGGTCTATCCTGATTTTAAAAATATTTTTAGCTCTGCACATTCTTTGACACTGTTTATTTTTAGGAAAGCTGCAGGATGCTGGGAGCTCATATCTGCACACCAAGAGAGTCCTGAACTGCAGACACTTGCCAAATGCATTGGCAGCTCACAACTAAGCATTTTGCACTTTCTGAGACCTGAGCAACCCAGCCACTTTAGTATTCAATGCAGTCATTGCCAATTTCTTTCTAAAAGCCATTTGGCACATATGTTAGTCAAATTATCAATAATCTAAAACAATGTATTTTAAAGCCAGTTCAAGTCAAGGTTCAATTTCACTTTTACAATGAAATTAAATGTTATCTTTATTAATGAATGTAATCTAAGGTACATCAAAGCTATAATGGAGACAGAATGAAATTCTGGGAATACCAGGCAGCATTTCCCAAGTTTAAAAATAAATTTTAAATCCTATTAAAGATGTGCATTTCCCCAACAGATACATTAGCAATTACTTCTGTGTCAGATACGGCACATTCGGTTTCTTTTCTTTAATGTTCTATTAACAAGAACACAAAATTCTTACTGAGAAGGTGTCTTATGGGTATTGAATATATCCAAGTCTAAATTTTAAAGTCACGGTGATTTCTTAAAAACTGTATTTTCAACAGAAGTTTTCAATACCCTTAAGATACACTAATGGACCCTGGAAACTGTACATAGGTTAGAAGGGTTTATCTGTAAATACTACTGCTAAAACTTTGCCAAATTCAGCCCTAAACTGAAGAATGTTCCTTGATTTTTTTTCCCTACAGATGCAAACAAAACAGACAAATGCAACCATAAATATAATTAAGAAAACTTACTCTGATTTGAGGCTTAGAAAATTCTGGAATGCAAACGTTTCTATTCAGGTTTGTTGTGTTTATATTCTCTAATATAACTTTACCAACTTAATGCAACATAACTGCCATAAAGGAAAGCACAAACTCTGCAAAGGAACAGGAGTATTTGTGAAACTGAGCAGCAGAGAGACTACATCCCACTTTTCTGCTGAATGTGATGCAGAAGAACCCTGTAATTTTAACTGGAAGCAGATATGAAACATCCCTTAAGAGAAGTGAAAGAGTTAAGGGGAGGACAAGTAAGGAAACAATTCAGCAAACTGTATTACAGTTCCTTTGTACCTGTTCCAGTTTGTTATCTCACTGCCAGAAGCAGCCGCACTCTTTTCTTCATCTGTTGTATTCTGTTCTGTCACAGTTGAGACGGACAGCTCTGACAGCTTACACCTCTCCATGATTACCATCTCTATTTCTAAAAAACACACCACCAAAATTTGGTATTTTTCACCAAGTTATACAAGCATTTTTGTATTTTCTGTTTGGCATTAAAAGTGACTGATGCATCTATATAAGAGGTAGAACCAGAAGGTTAATGAATAAAAGAAAGGTTAATGAATAAATAGATGTACACAAATTTTCTTCCCAGTAAAGAACTGCTTACATTTCTTAAAGGAATTTGATGCTGTAAGAAATGTAAGCATACACATAAACACATAAAGAAAATAAACATGCCATTTTGGCAAATAAACAAGCAGTAATAAGCTCCCTCCCCACAAACCATAGGAAGAAAGCACAGAACCTCTTTCTGATAAAGAGATTTCTTTGTGTGAATGCTGGTAAGATTGGGGCACAGGTGGATATCAAGTTCCATCTGGAGTGCAAACAGGCCTCTACAATTACAGCAAACAGGATACCTGGGCCCCAGGCCTTCGAACCTTTCAGGAGAACCATCAGGACCGAATGTAGCTTTTGCTTAAGAATTTGGACAAAGATGATGACCAAATGCACCAGTTTAGATCACTGCAGATTCTCTTCTGATCATGGTAGACAATACACCATCAGTTATTTGACACCATTTAAGGAAAGTCTTCTCAGACTGCTTTCCTAAATCTAAATTCAACCATGTTTGGACAGGACTGTCAAAGCATAACACTCTTGTTTTCAAATGCTTGCACGCCATTCTGCCACATTTTTCTCAATTTATGTCCAATGTAAATACTGGTTTCTGATGTTTGTCCTTCTAATAGTTACTAACCAGTAAAATAAACAGTTATAATGTACTGTAAAACCACTCATAAAACCAATTCTTAGGTTTGCATTACATCAAAAATCCTGAAAATGTACAATTAAAAAAAAAAGTAAGAGTTAAAGATGTTTTCAGTTTTGAACTATTTAATATCTTCTACCTTGTACTGTCACTTCTAGCACACCTGTTAAATTTTATCACTGAAACATGAATAAAATACTCCCGACCACCCTGTAAAGGTGAAGTGGCTGCAGCATCTGCCTTACCACAGAAGGAGAAGCCACAAAGCTGTCAAGTGTACTTATCAAGTGCCCCATACCCACCTACACCCTGGTGCAAGGTGGGCATCTGTGGTAAGGGCCGAGCCCCACAGGAAGATATGGAAACACATTCATAGTTTTTAATCAGATTAGAAGTACATGTTCTCACAAAGTAATTTAACACAAGAAAAAAATACAGCCAAATGTTAAACAAATGCAATAGTCCCACGTTTACCTTGTGCAACAAGTCAAGTCATGTAACAGATCACAACTAGGTCCATATATTTAATAAAAGTACAATAAATAGTGCTTACAATAAAAATTGTAAGCACCACTTTTATTTGCTGGAATACTCACCTTCATTTTCACTGCTTGTTCTTATGCCTTTTGAACTTGCTTCTGTACCTTTAGTTTTATCAAGGTCATCTTGGTTATCTTCAGATCCTCTCTCCTCTTCATCCTCTTCACCAACATTTTTATAGTTGGGTCTTTTCTGCATCCTCTTCTTCCCTTTCTGTTTGTTGATCTCAAGAGACCTCTCAAGTGTTTCTGTTGGTTTTATGAAACATCTGATACTTGACTTGGCCTGTAAATTTGAGGAGTGTACACTGAGTTATAGCAACACATTTTTAACTGTTATCAATAAAGAAACTTCATTTCATATAAAAGATGCATTTTAAAATGTAAATTAGCATACTATTTAAAATCTCAAATCCACTTTAAAATACAAAAAACTAGGTTGTATCAGATCAACAGCAGCACAACTATCTCCAAAGTAACACACCCCAAAGATTTATCATTAAGTATGCCAAGATACGAGAAGATACAGAATTACCTATTTCATCAATAGAAGTTTATTAAATGGTTTTCCCTTTCTTTGAACAGGTGAGACAGACAGTACATATAAAATTAAACACCTTTTGTAAAACGGATAAAGGTATCCAAATCCGAAGTGGGTGTTGACAGCAGTGTACTAATACGAAACACACCCTTTAAAGTTTTTTGGCAGTAGCAAGGGCAAAACCAAATGCTCTATGCCAAGAACTTTTTTCTTGTCCTACACTTCCCTCAACATCAAACTAAACCTTGTATCAACTAGGAACAAATGCCACCATGATTAACCCTTTCAAGTCTTCAGGCATCGACTTACTGAGTCTAAAAAACACGTTTCATCTGTTAGACTTAATTTACTCATGTTTTACCTGAAGTTATCACTGGCTTTGGAGAGGATGGCAAACAGTATTCAATGAATACCTGATTTTGCTGATTATTAAGTTAGAGAGCAAGTAAATAAAGACAGTTCTTCCAGAAGAAATTAAGCACTTCCAGGAGTCTGTGCCTTCCTAACACAGAACAATGCATCCTTTACAGAAAGAGACCAAGTTACTACAAGAAGTTCTGCAACTTAGCAGGACTAACAAAACTTGGGTTTCTGCAGTTTTGCAGCTTGTTTCTGAGCTGTGTCACTTTGAGCTCCACTCTCACTTTCTAGGCCTGACAGCTGGATTACCAGAGTACAATATAAACATTGATCAGCCAAACCTCTCTGTTACTGAGAAGTGAAACACACGGTCTGGAGGCATCCTGCCAGCACAGATTTATGCTAAACACAACTGCTACAGAAACTTCATTACCTCTCAGAGCTCAAACACTTTCATTACATTTAGCTGACACTGGCTACAGGGTTAAAAATCCTAGGGCAAGAGAAAAGAAGTAAGACTAGAGTAAAACTGATTCCCTTCTTTGCCTTAGGTGATTCACATACAGAACGCAGTGAAGGTCAGTGCCTTAGAAACCTCAGGGAAAAAGTTTGGAAAAATCCCTCCCTTCACTTAATAAGGACCATCTACACATAAAGAACAAGAGACTAAGAAAAAGTCAACGAAGAAGGTGACTGCCAATTAAAAGGCCAAAATGATTCTCTGAGTCTTGTGATGTTTTGCAAAGGTTTGATAGAAAGCTTGCATAAGTCCCCTTACAGTTGGTACTGAAACAAACCACATAGTGGGAGGAACTGTCTACAATAGCGAAAACCCCTGTAATATGAAATCTAATACACTTATGTCCCCAGTAACCTCTGATAAATTTTTAGTCTGATCCAACTACAACACAGGAAGGTTATAAAATGACCAGGTTACCTTTTATTGGTGGCTTCTGGTCAGAAAAGTCATAAGAAAGGGGAAGAACACCTTAAGTCCTACTATTTAGGGAAATAAGCGAAAAGTAGCATGCAAGTTGCAAAATGCATTTTCCCCTTTCTGCATTCACTTCTTACTTCTGCATTGCTTCCTAGAATCTTGCAGCTACTTTGTGCAGAATGCATGTACTTAACATCCTTGCATTCCTAATGCGCTGTTGGCCACATGAGCAAAGTAACCCAAGAGACCAGCAGACAGTGATGTGCTCATAAACGCTGAGCCATGGTTTGCTCCATCTAAAGAAAATGCTGAAAAAAACCCTCTACACATATACTCTTCTGCTAAATACAACAAGGCTGTCTATTCAAAACATTCTAAAATCAGATAAGATTAATCTAAATAGTATATGATTTATTATATAAGTTGATTATACAGCTTGAGGTACTGCTATTTTACACTTACAAGATATCTTTCAATTATATTTTCAATCATGGTTTGTCTTGTGCAATGTGAGCTGGTAAAATAAGGCAGTACCAGCAACACCTTTTACGGGAAGGAGAAAGTAGGTTAAAGAAGAAACATGCACTAGGGTAGAAGTGGCCCACATCTGAATTATGCAGGAAAACAGATCTCACAGGAAATAAGGTAAACCTTTGTGTGATATCTGACAAGTTTAAGCACATTCTGCTGGTTACACATATTCAACTCTCATTGTGAGATAAAGCTTTGTATTTCTTCTGATGACACCTAAAACCCGAAATACAGGGAAAAATACGGACAAATAAAAGTGTATCTTAATTTGCTATACTTTGAGGTAGAGAATCTGTTCAATGGAGGTCAGGCAATAATTACTGCCCTGTGATATTTAGCAGATCTCCATGGGTAGTTTATTGTCAATTCATAAGATATCAGCAGTTACAGCTGTTGGTCATTTTTTCCATAAACTGAATTCAGTAAAAAGCTCCACTTGCTCCTGTCATGACAACTACCACTGCTCTTTGCCCTAAATCATTTAGGGTATTTGGCATTTATACACAGCAGCTGCAACCCTTCTCAGCTTTTGTTTTTGTTAAGTGTTCTTTACTCATTTAATCACCTAGGATGAGGACATGTGACTCTGCTTCTCATAATCTCAGCCCTTACTCTGTACGCCTCATTCCACTTTAATTGATCTTGTTAGGAAGATAAACATAGATATGTGTTTCTACTTACTTTAGGTTTTAGAAACTGACAGTTACACTTCAGCTTAAACATATCAAGACATCTCAGTTACACCCCCAAAACAACGAGTTTAGGAGATAATCAGAATGGTTATCATGAGAAATTAGACCAGAAAGGAAGATAAATTTGGGTCTTATGACTTATGAACAAACAATTCAACACTCAGACAAAAAGCAAATTAAAAAACTTACTCATCACTACCCTCTACTAACCTTAGAACATGTAATTCTAAAGTAATTTCTGAAATAGCTTCCAGTATTCAATAGAAGTTGGCAGTTTCTTTGCAACAGAAAACACCACAGTAATAACTTTGCAATGACACTGATAAACATTATAGGGCAAAGTACAGCCCCTGAAATGGCTACCAAAGCTCAAAAATCAACTTTCTGCTCTATGAAGTCCCAACACATAACCAACCTCCACCAGTGGGCTTCCTGACAGCACAGGCTTCCCCTCCACGGTTTCATGGAAGAATATGGTTGAATTTACTAAAAATCAGAGCTTCTCCCGTGGAAGCTTTTCCCCTCATCCACCACTCTGCCTATTTTGTAACAAAACTCCATCTCCAGCAGTTTCTCTAAGGAACTACTGCAGAAAGCCAATCCCCCCCACTGACTACCTGTCCAGGTAGGACAGAACTCCCTTGCTCAGATGCTGTGAGGACACGTCTTTAAGCACAATAAGAAGCAACAACCTAAATAAACAGTATTACAAACATAAGAGAATAGATGAACAGGATTTTACAGGGAACCCCAATATTTCTAACATTAGTGCAAGCACACAGTCCCATGATACAGGTGTTTGGAAACTCTGTACAGTAACTGTGACAGGAAAAGACAATCTCACTTCAGTAACAACGGGTGCTCCGCCCTCTTGCCACAGATTTCCTAGTAACAAAGCTGCTTCTGCACAAGTAACACACAACACTCAGTATGCAGCCGGGAGAAGGTCACACATTTCCCAACACAAGCAAGGGACTGCTTTATCTTAGAGCACTCAGTCAACTCTACCCTTCTACTACAGTTTTTTCTAAGATAGACTGGATTCTAAATATTAACGTCAAGAGACCAAAATACCAGAATCCAAAAGCTACTGCCTAAGATCAGGCCACCCAGCTTCCAAAGCACAGTGGGAAGAAATTTGGACAAGTTGACTTGTATGATGGAAGAGCTGAAGCATCTGCCCCTTGAAACTCTCAGAGCTCTAGCCACTGCTGGGAGAGAAAACGCATGAGAATCAATCTACTGCTTTCATAAATTAAACACTCAGTCAGCAACAGCCGGCCAGTCAGTAGGGGACGTGCAGTTTTTAGACAGAGCTAGTCACAGGCCTAAGGTCATACCCTCTTCTATCATCTCCAAAGAGGGCCTTTAAAAAGTAACAAGTAAGCATTTCACAAACTGTGAAACCCACAACAAAAGGGAAGATAACATGAAAATAATATGACACTTAGAAAACCAGTAACAACAGCATCTAGCAACATCTACACAGGACTGAACTGAAGGTAAAAAGGCAGTGACAAAGCGACAGTACTCCCATCTCTCGTCTCTATCCTCACATGGACACCAATTCTTGTCTTCAGAGATGATGAGTTTTACTACTAAAACACTTAGAATATTTAGAGGAAAATCTTTATTTCTTTCTATATCCAAAAGATTTACCAAAAGGTTAGGTATTTTTTCCTAAGTCTCTCAGATCTACTACAAGTTGCATAAGGAAATAATTTCATGGGAAAGTCATGGTGATTCATTTCTATTTCACTACCAAAGATCAGATACTAAAAACCAAACACAGAAGATTGGATTACAGAAGTGTCCCATCAAAATGATGGCCCAACAACAAAAGCTGAAGTCTCATAAACACAAACACCTTGGCTTACCAGTTTCCAATACCTGATTTTGTTTTTCAAATATTTTCTTTGCCTCTAAAAGATTAAAATAAAAGACAGTAGGCCACTTACTGAGTTTTTCTGTATATCTTGCTCAACCTTAGAAGAAAACACCGAGAGGTCACCATTGAGTATAACCTCAGCCAAGGAGTTCACCAAAGGGGCGTAATGTATAATTAGAAAAACCTATTAAGAGAAGAGTGGAAAGAAATATCAGACATAGTTACAGAATATGTACAGTTTCACAATTTCATTCACTGAACAAACTTCTGAGATCATCTTAACCGGTATCCTTATGTAAAAGTACAACTGGTAACACTGATCATTCATTAAATCTACTTTAAAACCCAGGAGGCCATAATCCTCTCTACAGGTATTTGAACTTTCTCTTCCTTTGAAGCTACCTAGGTTTAATAATTCTCCATATTCTTCCTTCCTTCTGAGACATGTAAATTCTCTCTCCTTATCAGCTTTGAGATGCAAGTTGTGTGACATTCTAAATTAAAACTGCTCCAGAAAATTCTTTTTTTTTAGAAACAACACAAACTAATTATGGTGCTGAGCATCCAGAGACCTTCCCTGCCAGTGACTGGGCGGATTCCAGTAAGTTCCGTGCTGTGCACGCAATTGCTGTGCACTGATTCATGAGTAATTCCATGCAATTGGCTGAACTGGACCAGAAGGAACTTTTCTGGCTCTGAAACTGCAACAAATTAAAGTCTAGTGACAAAGTGGCTACATAGGGCAGGAGTAAGGGCCATACTGCCTGGAACATTAAAGCCCTTAACCAGAAGTGCTTTGGTCCTTTAACAGTTCCCTGTTTATACCAACTACTCTATTTTGAGCCAAGGCTTAAGTGTGGGCCAGCAAACAACTGGCTTCTGGACAGAACCAGCTCAGGTCCAGTCACAATAACCTCCTGCCAGCTTGTATCCATTCTCTCCATAGGAACATCAAATCCCTCAACAGTGGTTCTGGCTGCAAAAATCCCAAATATTTTCTAAGATGTTAAATCTAATCACTGTTTTGACAATATTTAGCTCAATGTTCTCCACTGGTTTCCCGACTAAAGCCAGAACCACTGCAGCCCTTCCAAAGGGAAGTGATTACCAGCATGCAGGGCTGACCCATGTCAAACTCTGCAAAGTCACATCACACTTCCAAAAGGCTTTGAACAACCTCCAAATCACTGGAGCTTCTGCCAGTTCACAAAGTGTTGCTCGACTATACCCAGGCCTGTTTTGGGCTAAGGACATCACATGGTCACGCTGTGAACAGGGGATGAAAACGGCCACCAGGGGATTAGCACCAGTCTCTGCAGCACTTGTCCCTAATGCACGAGTAGTGCCTGAAGTGTATCCCTGGTGTCAATAACAGAAACAGTTTGCAAGGTTTGTCAGATACTCAATGTACAGCTTTCAGATCCCAAGCCACCAAAAAGAGACTCTGGGTTAAAAAAAGGTGGAAAAAGATGGGCTTCTGCCAGTCACAGAAACAGCAGCTTGAATGTCTGTATCACATCCCATTCTGACACACAGAACTGGTTCTCCATTCTTTATTTCATTTTCTTTTTTAAAAAGAATGCAGAACATAGATATAAATCCTGAAGTGATACCTAGCCAATGCTTCCACTGAAAACAGAGAGCTTAAAAGAGGTCACCTTAAAGAACCCTATGATGCAGATCCCCTGAGTTACAAGAAGCTATTGCTGCCACAGCTTTATCTGTGGTAAATAACTTCCATGTCCCCAAGGTGTTTTATGTTTAAATTAAGGACCATCAAATTACATTACCTGCAAAAACAAATTTAAAAAAAAAATCACACTTTTAGCACAGCTCTGAAAAAAATGAAATTGTGGGCCAGACCATAATAAAATGACTATTGAAAAACTCAAGTTCAAACAAAAAGAAATATAAATTCTATCCATACAAGTCAAAACTACTGTCAGTACGTCAAATACTTAAAATACTTACTTGAGAAAGAAGATAGAGAGAAACTTGGAGACTTATTTTTGGACGCTCTCCACCCTATGGAAAAGAGTTACAAAAAATGCTGATTTACTTATACAAAGTTAAAACATTTACACTGTTTAATATTTTAAACTTTTAATACTGTATTATTCCATATTCTGTTACAAAATATTCAGAAGTCATCGTTCTTTTAACATTCACTGCTTGTAAACTCTGAACAAGCATAACCCATTGCTTAAAAAATTGCTATTAATTACTGTCTTTCATGGTCACTCCAGAGACTAAAATTTAAGGTGAGCATTTGAGAAGTACACTAGTTTTCACTATGCTATTATTCCTTCAAAAAGTACTTCTCAGTTACCACTCATTAAAATCTGCTCTAAAAATTAACTATGCAGAAACAATGAAACATTACCCATAAAATAAAAACATTTTCCCGGCAGACACTTCTCTAAATCAAGTAAATAACATTGGACAAAAATATCTGAAGCACTGAGTATAACACCACTAAGTTTATATGCCAGCAATATTGAAAAAGTTTCTAAAAATAAGTCAGTGATACTTCAGAAAAATCACCAAATAAATTCATCAGAAGGTAAGAGCAGCCCAGTTTTATGATTGCAAATACCTCTGACCTCACATCTGCCTGAAAACAGGAGGACAAGCAGGTTTTTGTACATGGAACAAGTCAGAATAGCTGAAAGTGAAAGTCAGGAAAGCTCCTTCACTCTCTTTCAATGGTCTTCTCAATTGCAAGACAAGAGGCTGATTGCTACTCAGTCTTCAGGGCACATGCAATACACTGAATTCATTAATTTGCAAAAAACCTCATCTAATGAAAGCATGCTGAAATTCCAGAGCACTGTGTGCCTTGAAACAAATGTCACTGCAGTACAAGAAGAGGTAAGGGGAAAAAACCCACAACAACAACAAAAACCTAACCAGAAATGAACCGAACAGTGAACTATTTATTCTTCTAAAAGACAACTGAATGCAGGAACCTGTGCAGGTTTTAAAAGTGGCTTTCCACTACAGTTAAAGGCTGTCCCTTAAAAACAAATTCAGCTGGATCACATTCAAACACAGCTTCTCTGCAAATTGAAGAATCAAGTATCAAAATGAAAAGCCCGTGTTTTCTAGATTTTAACAGCATGGAAAATTTGCACGTATACTGTGAAAAGGTATTGTAACCTGCCTTTGCCAGAAGACAAGTTACCTTATCAGAAAAGGAAATCACACATCTCCCAATGTCAGAGAAATTCAAACCCTGTTCCTTTTAAATTAATTCTCAGGGTATTTCCCCTACAGTCACCTTATTTAAGCTGCCTCATGTAAAACACACATACATAGATATCAACAGTATTAACCCTACTATGGCATACACATCCTGAGCAAATCACCATGCATTCTGAAAACAAGAAGCACCTTTGAGGATTAATTGTTTGCAGATATTAGCTTACCTTATCTTGATTTACTAATGAATATACATAGAGTGGAAGAAAGAGTCTGTTAAGTAGGTGATCGGTCAGCACATCATTTAAAAATTCACAATTAATGATGAGGATATCATTGAGGTAATGCAAATGATCAAGATGTTCTGCGACCAGGTCACTCAGTTTGCCCCTATTTCTGTGCCTGAAAGAGAGCAGAGAGAAAGAATATACATTACCAATTGTGAAAAATCATAAAAACGTAAAAAATTAATGTGTATCCCTGCCACAGCTCACTTTGTGCAGACAGACTGCCTGAAGATGTTTCAGTAAAGTCAACTAATGCAACTAGCAAACAGCATTCAGACTTACACGCGCTTTAGGATGAACACACCAAGTTTTCCCCCAAGTTTCCAGAAGACATGTTCTTATAAAAGTTTTGTTTTCCACTGGCAGAGCCTTTTCAAAGCCAACCACAAAAAAGGGTAAGATTTGTTTCCAAAAACGAAAGAAGAATTCTGTGTTGTATTTATCATCTACCTCTTCACTTTAAGAAAGTGAGAAACAGACACCCACTTCAAGGTGGGGGTAGCAAGGCAAACCAAGAAAAACCTGAATCAGCCAAATACTTCTGTAGCTGATAGTGGAATATTAAACAGCAATGTCAGGTCTGATAAAGTCCATCTTTCCAGTTTAAATTTTTTTCCTAGAATCACTTCAGAAAGATCTATTGAGATGATACATAGAAAAGGAACATTAAAAAGACAAAGTTTGTAAGACTGAGAAGCACAAAATACCTTTTGTGTCTTCTGGATATCTACTAATTAGCAGAATGAAAGAGAGATGAAGAAAAAGCATGTTGCCAAACACTAATTTAGTTGTTAAGGATATTAGCACAGATTGGGCACACAGCACTAGCTGTTATCTTACAGAATCACTAAGAGCTTTGAAGAATGGAAAGCCTGAACTGTCCACACGGGAACATATTCAGAAAGTAACTTAGCTGGACTACTACAGACAAAACAAGCAGAGCTTCAACACCTGGCAGAAGCATTTCCATTCAATACCCAGGATTTATAAAAGCTTACTCTTCATCAGTCTGCACACAGTTATCCAGTTCTATCACGTGGCTGCCAATAAACCAGACGAGGTTGGAGAAATAAGGAACTGCAGTTTTATCTCGAATGTAATGCAGCATAGGTTGGTTGTCCACTGAAGAGAAATTGTTGAAAAGAATAATCAGTTGCCAGTACTTTTCATTGCTTCTTAAGAAATACAACAAACTCTCTTCTGAATTTTGATTACATGCTCGCTTTCCACACGAGAATACACCTGACACGATCTTACGCGTGAAATGGAATCTATACAAACGTCATATCAGTTCTTAGCTGGTTTGAATGAGCCTAATATTGATATATTTACTTATGTCTGAAAATAAACAAATCTAGTGGAATTCAGAAAGGTTCTTTTAGCACATTATTTGTAAAAAGAAGAGAAATAAGCGCAAGAATAAAGCAGTAATGCTGAAAGTCAGGCTAGTTAGACTTACATGACACTGCATTAAGGAACACAGGAATCATCAGTGAAGGAAGGGCGAAAAAAACAGACAACAGTTAACAGGATTAGGAACTCGGATAGTGACATCCTCTAAAAGGGTTAAAAAAGCTAAAGCACAAAGCATCTAAACTAAAGGATACAGGGTAGGCGTGAGAGCAGAATATATGCAAATGGATAGTCAGAAAATTATCAAACCTGAACATCTGAGCTGTGCTTTTTCAACTCTAACCTTTATAGCACTACAATAATCAATGAAAAGGCTAGACATCTTTTCCATGAAAATACTTAGTTACATGAATATATCACAAATAGGACATGAAGCCTAGATTTTGCTTTTTATGAGCTCATATTTACATTTACAGTTCCTTGTAGCGGAAGACCAAGTACCAAGTGCCCATTTCTCAACGTACAGAAGAAAAATACTTTGTGCCTTGCAGTCAACACCATAAAGATCACATCTGCTGTGCAAACTACCCAGTCACTTACAAAGAAAATTGCTCATTATTTTAAAGAAGATCTTACACTCTTTTATGAGGACTGCCATCAAACCATTACTGTTCTTAGGGGACTTCTTAAGAAGTCCTGCACGAACATATTGCATAATACATACTAACTTACAGCACTCTGATTTCAGAGGTAGAGGTTCTGAACAAACAACAATTTTTCTACAGAGATCACTGTCATATTTTCAGTTTATTAGAAACTTTACTTATCCCCAGAAAAACTTAGGGGAAAGAATGCATTCTCAAAGAAGCACTAACTTCAAAGTTCAACCAGGTTGTTAAGGGCCTTGTTGAGTTTTGAAGATTTGAAATTATACAGGTCCCTCAGTTTCTCTGGAGAACCTGCTGCAGTGCTTAACCACTCTGCCAGTGAAGTTGTAGGTTTTCCGGCCTCCTGCCCTTCACTGAGCAGCTCTGGGAATGGCCTAGCTCTTCTTTAGACTGGGGTGACTGCAGCACCTCTGAATTCTACAATCATATCCTAATGCCCTTCAAATCCAAAAGGAAGTGGTGTAGGTTACTGCTTTATACACCATAGAGCTCAATTTCATCTGTAAAAAATGTAATCATATTCTTAAGACACTTTAGTTTCGGGGTTCGTTTCTGGTTGTTTACTTCTTCAAAACAATCACGTTCTGATCTCTGTTGGAAGGGAAGCTAAAGTTCCTTGTGTATGCTTGACACTTTGAGGGTTTTTTAAACCAATTCTACTGGTGAGGAAATAATACTATTTACAAGTACATACTGTAGGTTTGGGATAATGTTTCATAAAAGTCAAAATGTGTATCTGAAGCAAGTCAAAATGCTAAGCTTTTCAATCTCATAAAGCAGACAGAAAGCCCTTAAATGTAAATAACTGAAAGTTAAACTACAATCAAACGAGATTTCTACACATGCCTTTTTAATATATAAAAACCATACCTTTGTAGACATTTAAAGTTATAGTCCTAACAGCAATCCTGACCATGCTTTCGGGGTGGTTAAAAAATTTAATAGCTTCAGTGTACAAAGCGAAGTCATTAGTGTGCTGTAACAAGGGGAAAGAAAGGGTTTATTCATTAAACATGTACAGGATCTTTGTTGGGATTCTGTATGAAAAACGTTTCCTGTGGATTAATAGGGTATTTTTGCCTTCTGCTTAAGTAATCTAAATGAGTCTACAATGCACAGTCAGCTGCATTTGCAGCTCTGCATTAAAATAATCTGCTTTAAGCACCAGAACTTCCCACGGTAACCGTGCACATACTCAGGGCTTTCGTGCCCTCTTCTGGCAAAAGGCAGAGTGGAGCAAGGAAAAACCCTCTTCAGCTTTGCCCTTTGATTACTCAGGCTTCTTGGACTTTGACTAAACCTCTCACAACCCAGTGATGCAGCAGAAAAGACCCTGCTTACGCATGCACAGGAAAACAAGGCATAAACAAGTTGAACTCTCAGGGCTGGAAAATTCACAACTACTGAAACGGTCCATCATAACACTAACTTCCAGATTTTTATTTTATTATAGTTGTATGAGGAAAAAGACCTTCTTTACCATGCTTCTGCAGAGATCCCCACTAATGAATTATCAATTGCTGGTATTACCATTATAAAAATAAAAGCAAGACATCATGAGACATGAGACTAAACAGAGTATCAATTTCTAATTCAAGTCCACTTATTATACTGCAACTTTCTTCACTTACCTCGTTATAAAAGAAATGTACAGTATGATTGTTGAGTTTCAGGGAAAGAGTTTTCAAAAATGATATGTAATATGCCATGATCTCTTCATCAGAAAAGTCAAATTTGTGAACAATAATAGAATTTACATAGTTATTAGAGAGCAGGTAGTCTGAAAAACAAGAGACATTACACAGGTTAATGGGAAAAAAATCACTATGGTAAGAGACTGTATTTAAGATACCAGCTAGTAACAAACTACCTCATGCTTGAAGACACAATTTTTAGCCAAACAACTCATGTGATGGGTTCAAGCAGTAATATAAAGGAGTTGTTACCTACGAAGGCCTTTGCTCCTAAGAGCAAGACAAGTGAGACTATGCTTCACCTTCCTGGATTTATGTAGGCTCTGCAGCTAACAAGACTTAACTCTCTTTTCCTCGCAAAGTCCTAACTCTCCAAGGCTTGAATATTACTTTCTCTTCATGACAGTTGTGGAATACTTGAAGCCAGCTATTAATTCCCCATCCTCTTCACATTTTTCCAAAAGCCTCGAAGTAAATGACCCCGGCTGAATGCCAGCACCAATGATGTCAGAACAGTTTCAGTCCAAATTATACAACACAGCCCCACCACATGATTTGCAGCAGCAAGTGAACATTTCAGATCACAGCTAAGTTGTTGACTTAAAGAGACCCTTGAAATATGCTGAATGTTTCAGCAGTACCAAACGACTACTTTAGTACTGCTGAGAATTTACATTAAAATGGATTTTGGAGTCAATTTATGCTGTATTTTCGTAGCATTCAATTAAAAAGACTTAGCAATTCACACAGCTCTTCTGCTAAGGGATACTAATATTAAATTTCATTGAACAAAAATGGATTCAATCAAATCCTATACAGTTTAGAAATGTGTCCTTACACAGTGATGTTTCATGACTGATGTTCTCAAAAAGGATGTTCAGAGTCTGCAGGAGCTGCACACACACATAACGACCAGACTTCTGACGCAAGATGTTCAAGAAGAAAACAAACATATTCTTTTCCAAGAAAAAGCTGAAATAAAATAGAGATGTCATTAAGTCACATGCTATAAGTAACAGGAACATAATTACATAAGTTGGCTAGGATCAGGGCTGCTTCAAGGCACGTTAGACAAACAGCATGTTTTGCATTTATGAATAATTATTTTGCAAAGTTATATCTGTATAACAAAAGAATTTCTTTCAAAAACTTTAAATATTAAACAAGGGGGCTTACAAATTTAAACTATGGAAAAGAAGGATGTCAAGAAATCAGGGCCTTTTTGATTGTATTTCAGTATATTCAATTTATCAGGCACCTTCCCTTACAATCATAATTTGGAAGGGGAAAGCCTCTAAACAAAGGTTACATTTTGTTCACATGCCCTTTTTGAGCTAACACACTTTTTGTTTTCAACACAGCAGAGCTTATTTTTGATCCACTTTCATTATTTTTCCCATACCCCAAACAATTTCATGGTTTGTAGTACAAGTCAAAACAAGTGAACACTTGTAGTGCTTTTAAACCAGAAGCGCAATGTAAGATAACAATGTGGACTCTTTCCTACTAGGACACCACAAATACATATCTATGAAAATTTCTTTACATTAACTCAAGGAAAAACTCCTCATTCCTAAAATTCTCCCAGGCAAAGAAAACAGTAAGGAATGTTATGGAACTACAGCACGGATATGAATAATCAGAATAATTGCCTTGGTCCACATCATAGCCAAATCACGTTGAAATAATCTTGTAATAATAAAACCAACCACTCCCAAGATAGGTAATTAAAAACACCAAACACCTCACCTTTACTTATCCCAATCACAAATTGCCTTCATAAAAGAACATTGTTTTGAAGTAAACAGCAACTCAGTGGGCACTAAATACAGTAAGATTTGCAACTGTATTTGTTTTGAAGTTCATTTTTCTATCACTCTTTTTTATGAGGATTAAAATAACAGCTTACCAAAATCTCTAAATATCATTGCTAGATCACGACATTTATTTGTGCTATCTCAGGTAAACTGAAGCGAACAAATTGAAGCGCTGTGATATTAACAGATGTACTGAGTAAATCTGGGCCCTAAAATAGTCTGTATTTCTATCAAAAGAATGGAGAGTCAAACAAAAGCAGTAGATGAAAGGGGCTATGAACTTTGGACACTTTTTAGAAGAATCAAATTCTTGCATGACATGAATATGATCCTGTTTACCATCTACTACAGGACATTTCTTGTATTTCCATTCAGGAAATACAGTCTTGGAAGAGTTAATCTTTCGAACTAGAACTCTGTACAACTCTAAGCATTCTTCCAAACCAAAACCTGAGTCCAAACTGCTCAGAAGTACTTACTCAAACACTGAGCTGTCATTCTGGTCCCCCCAAATGAGGATCTCTGTTATGGAACGAATAGTCTCCACCAGCAGGTTGCGATTGTGATCTGTTACTGTTGTGTTTTTAGTCAAAATATGATACATGTACCTAAAAGAAAAAATAAGTACAAGTAATATGCTATCCTGCCACTGTCACGTGCAACATGTTTGTCTTTAGTCACCGTAGCTTAATGTAAACTCACCCATATGCACACCCTTTGTCTAATCATTGTACAATTTTAAAATCCTAAACCTTCCTTTTAATACTGATACAGAGAGAAGAGTAGTTGTTAAACAAAGTATGTGATATGGGAAACAAACCCCTAACTAGCCAGGAGAGCTATGAGTGCTTATGCATATGTTAACATGGGACTAGAAACTGTATAACACTTGTCTCACCAAGCTTCTCACGTGAATTTCTTTGGAATATGCTGAAGTCAAAGGAGTGGTGAGCAAGAAGAAAGAAATGGCAGAAGCAGGGAAGCAAGCAGCAGCTGGTATGGGAAAGCATAATTGTGGAAAGAGGCACACAGAGGTCTAACTGGAGAAGTCAGATCCCTTCTCTTGTCAGCAAAGACCCTTTCCAGAGTCACATCAATTTGATGTTTAATCCCAGGACTGTCAATGAACATTCACTCATCCTGACCTCTGGCCCCTCAAGCACAGAAATACTGATTGCAAAGGAGGCGAGTTCCAGCTTTACCACGTCAAAGGGCAGGAGTTTAAAGCTGTTAGTGAACTTTAAAAAAGGGCACATCTGTATCACACAGGTGTCAGGAAACTAAATAAAATCTGAAAGGCTTGTATTCTAAGTCTCAGAATTTTACTCATCAGGGTTTTTTTTCCAAATAAGTTGTTACATCAAAGGTTATTTGCTGCTGTCCTATAAATTAAAAAAAAAAAAAAAGGTGGGGGGCAAATTTTAATAAAAGTACAAAAATCGCCACTGCTTTTCTCCTTTTTTTAATCTAAGAATAAAGAAAAAGGACATATATAAGAAAGGTGCATAATTATGAAAGTAAAAAACATGAGAGAAATTTCATGTAATTTTAAAACTGCACAAGTTTAGATTCTTAAACACAACTCAAATTGCTGCAGTCTTACTGAAGACCAGGGGTAACATCTTAGCATTCAGGATTTCAGTGCAATATACTCACAAGTGTTTGGGAAGGAAGACAGATTTTCCATACTATCAACCTTCCCAGGAACAGCAGAGTTAATCAAAACTCCCATGGTCCATTTCTGGGAAAAATGCACATCCTGACCCTGGGGCAGCTTATCATTATTGTTTTGGATTCCATGAAAGTTTGTTCAGTGTTTCAGGTTGAAATTTTAGGAATCTCATGCAGGAGTTTAGAATTGTTAGGAGCCAGTTTTTAAGCAACAGAGCCAAATACCTCAAGCAGCTTTATGTAAAAGATAAAAATTTTGTCAAGCTCCTGTAAGACTCCAGAAAACACAGTGCATTTCTCAAATGAGATTTTGGGGTGCCTGGTTTATAGCTTAAAGTAAAAAGTTCAGGTCAAAAAAACACACTTCAAATCCCATTTCAAAAAACAGTATTCCCATCAGTTTTATCTGCACTAAGAAACTGAATCACTGCACTGGCAAACAAGCAGCTGGGGACTAAAATGCCATTTAGCTGAACACACATATTAGACTGTTCCAATTATTCATCAGACTTACAAAGACAAAACAATGTATTACCTAGTTTCAGAACCTTTTGCTTGAACTAAAAAAAAAAAACCAAAACAACTTTGATCATATTTACAGTTTACTTAAAATTCGCCAATTTTGCTTGGGGAATCTTCTTCAAACACTGAGCTGCCACAAATTGAGCAGAGCTTCCCAGGACTTGCTGCAAGACACAGCCCGTCCCCACAAGCCATGCTGGGAGCAGGTGCTATTTCAGAGGAGTTGATATGGTAAAGTGCTCCATGTTGTGAGGCTAAAACACTGTGTGCTTGCTGGTTTTGATATTACTTTATCACCAAACAACAATTTTACTGTGTTGAGTACTGCACAAGGACACTGAGAGGTAAATAGCTCTCAGAAGTTCACAGCTTTAACAAACTTGATATACCACATACCTTCCCTTGCCCCCCAAATCAGCAATGTGACAAAGCCTATATCATACCACCAAAGCCATTATCATATTACATGTATCACCAGATGGCAGAGGAAAGAGGAGGAAAAAGAGAAGAGGTGGCAGAAGAGGGGGAAAAAGTTTTCATAGTCTTTCTCTTCAGTAAAAAAAAAATCTCTTCCTCTCATAAATCAATACTCATTTTCAAATCCAGAACAGAAGCTGCTCAGACTGAAACCACTCTAGGAAAAGTTGATTCACAGCTATCTCCTACAGTCATAACTGGCTGGTCACGTGCAGTAGCACAACAGTCATTAAACAGCAAGCCACAGAGCACCTGCAAATCCTCTTCCACTAATCCAAGGACCACGTTCAAGATTCCTTCTGTGGAGACTGACACTGTGACGGCTCACAGGGAAGAGGTGAGAGCTTAAGTCTGGCCACCTGTGAGAACTCCCGGGGTTTCTAACAGAGCACACCGCACACAGGTCCCACAGAAACTTCCTATTGTGGCACCCACGTGTATTATCAGGACAGTGAACTAGAAGACAGAGCATAAACTCAGGCCCTGCTCTGAGCAGGCAGCAGTTAATGGAGCAGAGAACAGCTGAAGGATGGCAATTAGATCAGTTCATTCCACAGCCATGTGGACAGTAAGTATTTTTCCTGACACAGCTAAAAACAGTAATTAATACTACATTACTTCACATAATTTAGCCTATTTATTTGAAGTCACATATAAATGATTGCATCTGTGAACATAAAATTTCTCATTAATAAGTTAACATTATAGAAGCTTGGAAATAAAGTTTACTCCAACAGTAGAACTCTGGGAATGGGATGCAGTGGGAAGAATTACATGCTGTTGCCTCACCTGGAGAACCTACAGAATATAGAGCATTACAGACGGAAAAAGCAAGAAACTTTTTTTAGTCAAGAACACATTATCTCCAAATCCATTTACTTAGTACCAGCATTACTACAAAGTTCCTCTAATTTGCTAAGGCACTGATGCACTTAGAGGAAACCTGGGCTTCACCTTCAAGCAATCCCTTTATCTATTGACTTGAAAATCAATGAGAAAACATACATACACTTGTTTCTCTTTCCAGACAAGTAAAATAACATAGAACAAAGTATCACACAAACTCAGTGTTTTTATATTTAGACAAATCCTTAACGCCTGTCTCTACAATCTGACTACAGAGCAGTCAAGTTCGTGCTCCAAAACACAAGACTCTCAAAGAGGAGCTTTTGTCACCTGTGTATCTTAAGACTGGCTTGAAATAAACAAAAACCCACGACTAAGGAAGTGCCAAAGCACTCACAACCAAAATCAGTGGGAGATGCTGCCAGCAACTTAACAAAACAAACAAAATTCTGAACATTTTCCTGGTAAGAAACCACACTCAAAGGGGTAACATAACTCATGAGTAAAGACAGCGTGTATTAATGACTTCCCTACTTATTAGTTACAAAAATACACTAGAACAGGTAAGCATTGGGGAAGTCAAGCAAATTTTAAAACCCTTAACTTCACCATAACATGTTTGCCTCTTCACTCTCCTGTAACTATGTAATTACATGTTCTCACAGAGGAAATCCAATGCACAGCAGACAGGACCTCAGGAAATGAATCACCCACATAAGAAGCCTTCAAACACACACGTTTATGGACACTGCATCTGACCAAGGCATGGGAAATGTTCAGCAACCAACTTTAATAGCACAAAACCTTTTGTGCTATCACTATGCAGTTGAAATACCAAGCGCAGAAGCAACAATGGGAAATGTACTTGAAGGTAACAACAGGGCTGTGTAAAATACCTCAGAAAAGTAGGAGAAAAATTGAATCTAGAAACAAAGATGCATAAAAATACCGAGTTCTCTGAAAACTAATGGTCAGAAGCACCCTGGTAGTGCATAGTATACCATTTCATCCCTCTCTAGATCACATTTCAGAAGTTGAATTGAATTGTAACTGTTTTCACTAAACCAATAGACTGTATAAAATAATTAATACAAACAGCCTCACAATTTTCCTTTAACCAATCCATTCTACAGCATGTTTGCAGAAAGACTGAATAGTAAAGTTTCAAAACTGCATTTAAGCTGATGGGAAAGATCCAACATTTACTGACAAAAAGCAGTGACTTTTGTTGATATCTCTAAACAGGTGCATTGTTTACAGTTTTGACTAAACTCTACTTTATGCAAGTTTAAAAATGAAAGCATTCCCGTAAGGCTGGCCCAGACAGATTTCACTCCTGCAGCACAGCACAGTATACCTTTTGCAGGCTCAGCTAAGCTGTGATAGCAAGGCTGGTGTGTTCTACTCAGCTGCTTCACATTGAACATAACATGGGGTTGTGATGAGTTGAGAAAATGACAATGCAGATAGCTGGTCAAGTGAGCTTCTCCAGACTGACTTTCTTTCACGACCCCAAAAGGAAGACACTCTCCTTTTTCCTTCTGTTACTTTACCCACTTCAAGTGCTACCTTGGAAAAGCCCTAAATTCCACCTTACCACTACCTTTGCTGTGGACATCTAGAAACTGAAATTCATGCAGCCTAACTGAACAAACACTTAAAATATACATAGTCTAAACAGGTCAAAGGTCTTGGCTGTCCTTTGCATATTACCATTTTGGATTCATAGTTAAAGAAGTCACATGCAAAAGAGCAAACAGACCAGAGCTAGCATATTAGTAGAGAACTATGTATTTCAATTCTCAGATAAGATGTCAAGCAGAAGCCACAACTTCTGGCCCAATTTTTGCTGCAAATCAAGCCGGGTGTCATTTTTCCATTCTCTGTGGCTGCAAGAAAACATACGGACACCTTTTTCTTGCCTGAAAGCCTCAAGTCTCCCTCTCACCAGCCCAATTCTTCTTCTAAATTTAAAATTGCTTCTTCAAAATTCAACATGTAACAGTATTCTTGTTCCATGTTCAAGTGTAATATCAAAGTCAGACAGTTGTAAAGCTCCACTAGCAGTGAGTAGTACCCAATGCCTCCTCCCTGTATGTTAAACAGAACATTCCTATGTTTATACCTGAGCCTGACTTCTCCCCTTTTTCCTGCAATGCCAGATCATGCTGACTTACTAGTCTGACCTACCATGCTTTCAAAACTACTTCTGCAATGCTACTGCCTCACCAGTTTTGTACTCCCTGTCTTTGGTAAAAAAGTAATGCATTTCAGCTACTCTTGCTCATTTTGAACATTTTTCCAGTTTAGAGACAAGCACCAGAATCTACAAATCACCTCGATAAGGCAACTGCAGGATCCAAATCTTGTATAGTGCATCCTGCTCGTTACTGTCAGACCTCATTCATGTCCTCCTTGTAATCTCACTAATCATTGAAAAGAGTGACTGACAGTTTTCAACGAGCTACATATTCAGTGATTTAATGTAGAAAATACTTCTTAATTAATGACCTCCTTTCCGAGTTCAGTACAAAGAGAAGCTACCACAGCGCATCTCATTTTTTCCTCGCAACAGCAGAACACTTAACACGGAGCAGAGAAATTACAATTTTCACCCCTTGCCATCCTGCCAACTCTCCCGTGGCAGAGCTAGGAGGACGCTATTCCACCTTGCGCAGACAGCGGTAACACACGGCTCCGGAGCCCAGCGCCACGGTGGTCCAGCGCTGCTGGGCCCAGGGCAACCCCCGGCCCGGCTGCCGTGGCCCTCGGTGCCTTCAGGGCTCCCCCGACCCCCCGGCTGCGCTGGGGCCGTGCAGCGAGCCCCCCGGGCCCTCAAACAGAGCTCTGCCCCCGCAGGACCGCGGCCCCTCCCGCTCTCACCGCCCCCCGCGCTGCGCTCCCGCGGCAATAATTAAAAGCCAGCCCAGCGCGTAGGGCAGCCGCGAGTGTGACACACCGCCTCACGGACGTTCCGGGACGGAGGGGCCGATTTCCGCGAGCAGACGCGGCCCCACAGAGCGCCCCCCGCCACCGGGCGCCCTCCCCTCGGGAGCGGGCAGCGACACCCGCCCTCCCAGCGCCCCCGGCCCGCACTGCGCCGGCCCCGCCGCTCACTTGAGGTGGTCCAAGGAGTGGATGCTGCGGGCGGCCTTGCCGTGCCCGCCGCCCACCCAGCTGCGGGAGCGGCCGAACATGCTGGCGGTGAGCGCGGCCGCGGCGCTACGGGCTCATGGCGGCGGCGAGCGCGGCCCGGCCGCGGCGCTACCAGCGCTACCGGCGCACG
>VWZF01003891.1:2447874-2493361 GCA_013396755.1 Sclerurus mexicanus | reverse complement strand
GCGGGGACGCGCCCCGCCGCAGCTCCCGGCACTGCGGGGACAGCGGGCACAGCGGGCACAGCGTCCCTGGCGCCAGGGCTCGTCCTGCGGGCCGCGGCAGCTGTGCTGCTCGCTGCTGCCTTGGCAGCTGGGCGGCAGCTTCGCTCATCCGGTCCTGGAAGCTGCTCTGCATCTCAATGAGCATCCCGGCTAATGTTCAGTACAACTCGGAGACCATCCGCGAGCCAGAAATACATCTTAGTCAGCTGCCCTTTAAAACCACTCGCTTGGGTGATGGCAAACTACCCAGCTCACCATTCTTCCCATTTTAGTTGTAGCACGAGGGTTTGCTTGATCAATTTGTTGTAGTTTTGAGTGTTTCTGAAACTCTGGAAATGTAAGGATGCAGCATTTTAAAACATTGAAATGCAGTTGGGAAGAAAATCCCTGTTTCTAGCTAGGACTTTCTGTGCCAAATGTATGTTAATGAAAACATTCACAGTTTAAATTAAAATATGTTAGCAAAGCTGCCAGTAGATTTTTTAGCAGAGTACTGTCTGTAAATTTGAAAACCAGTTCAAGATACCTTTTCCCCCCCCTTGAAATGATGGAAATAGGAAATTCAGTTACAAGATTACAAACATAACCTCGGAAAACACACTATACAAATACCAGTTAACATCAAGCTATTTTAAACAGTCTTCTCATTTAAAAGACCCAAACAAATCTCTCCTGTGGTTCTGTCCTTCATATAGGTTAAAACTGTCTCCTAAATATTTTTGTTCAGATTCCATATAAATCCATACTAGCTGATTTTGGTCAGTAGCTGTAAAGGCAAAATTGGTGTTGGAGTAACATTGATTGCACAAACACAGCTGAACAACGTTTGGTCAAAGGCACGTGGGAGCATAACGAAGGAGTGAACAGATTTTGTTGCTACTGAAGAAATCTCACTGCATATAGTCACTGCAAATCAAAGTGTCCATGCCAACATTTGCTGGTTCATCCTAAGCAACTGGATTAGAATCACTTCTGCTAGAATAGAAGGTGTGGAGCAGAACAAACCTCCCCACAGAACACTGTAAGCTGCTTTTGTGGCTGTCTCCTCCTTTTTCAGCTGGACAAATAACATACATGCTCTCTGTGCCAGGAAAGAAATTCCTAAAAACTAATGGAAATCTAAGCAAAATCTTTGGTGCAAAGGTCCCTATCCATTTTCTCCACCAATATTAATAAGAACATTAATAAGATAAGCAGATCTGGAAACTTCTTCTAACTATAAACCCCTGTCATCTCCATATGCAGAAATCAAAATGCAGAGGTCTTCACAAAGCTCAGAAGTAAGTCTCAGTCTATATCCACTGTGAGATAACAGAACTCTGCCTGCACAGGGGCCAGCTCCTTGGGCCTTTAATTTGGAAGCTGTCATGTTAGATGGTGGTGTCCACTGAGAATCCAATCACAGATCAATTCTTAGGCAGCAAAAAATAATACTGTGTTTCATCTATTTATATATTTAATGATGTTTATAGACGCAGCAACAAGGCCACAAATTGCATAGTTATTTAGCTACCAGGCAAACACTCAGCATGTCACCATGAAAAGGAATTTGTGTTCATAGCCTGGTTACAGGTTTCTTTGCTGCTCTGGGCAGTTCCTCCTCGGCAGTTCCTTAGCAAGGCAACAGAAGAGGGCCCGAATTTGGAGCTCTGTTTTCTGCTCTGGGAGCAGCAGTAAGGCACTGAAAGGGCAGATTTAAATTCCTTTGGTGCCTAGCCTGCAGTGACCCGAGGTGGGTGTGAGTGTTAACCCCTGCTCTCCACAGGCCTGAGAAGGCTTCCCACCTGCCCTGCTCCCTCGCACCCTGGAGTGCTGAGGATTCACACTCCCTGCAGGAGGAATGTGTCTGAGTTTTGCCAGCAGTGATGAAAAATACATAGGAATCCTCTTTGCATTGAATAGGAGTGTTCTTCATGTGACTCACCAGTGATTTCTGAGAACAACTAAAGAGCTATGATTAGCCTTGGCTGAAACCTTGCAGCATCCTCCATGCCTTTAGAAAGCCTGGAGGTGAGTGGCATGTGTGACAGAAACAAAGGGGGGAATCCCAAGAGGCGATTCTGCAGAATGTGGAAAGGCTAATTTAGATGTAAAATTAAAAGAACATGTGGATCAGAAAAGCTCTGTTCTCTCTTGCAGCAGAACTCTCACTTCAATAAACTCAATAGGAGCAAGATTACGTCCAAGTTTCTGAGCATAAGTGGTGGCAGAGATTGAGGCAGACAGCTAACTAAGCAGCTAAAAGAAGGTTCCTGGCTTATTCAAATGGAGAAATTAATCTTTGTAAACTAAAAAGGATTGAGCTGGTTTGTGTCATCTACTGTTTTAGCGTGAGTGTGCCAGGTTTTTTAATATATTTGAAGTCCTCTGGAATAAAGTCATATGACTGTTCTGATACTTTCATAAAATCAGATGTGACCCATCACAAAGTACTCTAATCAGAAAGAAAATGAGCAAAAGTAATCAATAATCACAACTAAATAGGAAATACTGAATTTATGTAATCTTGCAGTATTATTGTATTATAGTATTATATGTCATATATATGTGTGTGTGTATGCAGTATATATGTTACTGTATTACAGTATTATATATAATTACCTGTATTTTTTCATAAAGTGAATTAGGATGAATATCTCCAGTGAGCAGAATCCACCACTCAGAAGCTTGTGACTCATCACTTCTGCTGAATGTCAGCATCTAAATTCTGAATCAAAGAAATACCTTTCCTCACCAGCTCATCAATACAGTGCCAATTAGAACTGCAGGCTCAGTGCCTGTGAGAGCATGGCCCAGTGAGGAGGGAAATAACCCTCCTGGGCTCCTTCCCATGTCTGCCACTCGTGTCTTCTCTGAGCTTAACCCGCCTGTGCTCCGCTCATCTCCCTAAAACACAGGTGCCCTGGAAAGGACACATCAGAAGGTTGTCACTAGCAGTGTCAGGACAAATGCATCACATAAATGCATCAGAATCCCCTTCCTGACTTCTTTCTTTTCAGACTTTAAATATTAAAAATAACGAGAACAGTGATCTGGTACTTATTTTACCTTGCCTTTTGTCACTACGTTTTTCCCCTCTTTGTTGAAATCTCCAGGGTGGCTTGCTGACTCCATGAGACAGATCAGTTGCTGTTTTATGAGTTATAGTAACAACAGGCTTAAGAGCAATCGGTGTGATTCCTAGAACTGTGTTTTGAATTCTTAGATGTTATTAAAATTAACAGAAGTTCAGTGTTCAAATTCACCTGATAGCTCTGGTTCTGTACTTAACAGGAATTCATCCTAGATGGAAGGAAGACGAAATCATGGTTAACTGTTGAACTGTCCATACAGACTCAGTAACCGTGACCATGGGCAGTCCTAAGTGATTTTCTACTTAATCCATTTATTTATTTGATGCAAGGAGAGTAGGCACATTTTTCAAAAAGTTTTCCAAAAGCTGCTGTTAATAATGTGAATTAAAACAAGGCAAAAAAAAAAAAAAGACAATCAGTTTTGAATAGAAATAGTTCAGTCCAGGTCTGAGTATATCATGTGTTAAAAGCCTCAGCCACAAGTAATTTTAAAGAATAATTAAAAAAAAATCTGCTTTTTTTTCCTATAAAAATGAAGCTTAGTGTTACTAACTTGCTTCAATAGGTGGCAATAGCCAATTACCAGTTCTAAGCTGTCAAAGGAATTAAGAAATGAATCCAATTTAATTCTTCATGTTTGTTTCCTCTGGAGGAGGGACAAAGTGCCACTATAGTTCAGCTAATAACTAACAATCCTAAAATAGAAGAAAAGAATAATTTGCCTGGAGACATTTAGTTTCTGTATTTGGCCAGTCCAACTCTTTGCATTTGTCCCCTCATAATGATTCTAGTTTATAAGGAGTACAACTGTCCCAAGGGATTAAATAGTATGCACAAGTTGCTAAATCTTTCCATTCCTTTGGGGAAACTGTCACACTGCCTTTCTTTTCCTGGGTGAGTTTTAGTACTTTGGCCACGAACTTGGAAAAAAAAATAGCTGAATAATTTGAATGATGCTGTCTGAAGACACAAACATGTTTCTAATACATGTGATAAAAAGGACAAAGACTAATAGCAGCCATATATGGGAAATAATGGTATGATGTGCACTGAATGATCGATTGCTGGGTAAAACTCCAGTTCAGTTATATACTCTTTGAAGGGCCAGGAAAAAAGACCCAAGGCTTGCTCAGACAGTAGAGCCCCAATAAGCCATGAGATCTGAAACACTCCTGCAGAAAGTCAGGAAACAGGAAGCAGGCAGTGTCAGGATGTGAAACAGAGTCACCATGTGTCCTTTGGTCCAGCCTGAATTGTGAGGAACAGTAACTTCACAGGCAGAACTAAGCAAAATACCATGACTGAGTTTATTCTAATGCTAGAGCTTATGCTGCTACAGCCATACTGTTAAATCCTTGCAGGTGTGTTGGTTGTTGGAAGACTATAGTTCTGAGTTTTTAAAAATATTTGCTATCTCTTAATTTTCCATTGTTTTGGGGAATTTTTGAAGTTTTCAGTTAAAAAATAGGTTCACATGGAATTTGAGGGACAGACTTTTAATCAGAAAATGAGAATGGCAAGACAATATCTTGGTCAATTGTATAGTTCACACCCCATTTAATATCTGCCACAACAAATTACAGTCTTGGACTAGCAGCCCTACAGCAGTACTTGAAACTTCCATTAGATGGCTTTATGTTTTGCTTTGGAGGCCCAATACATTCTGCTGTGCTATTTTTAATTCAGCCTACAATTTGATCTACCGTGCAGAATACTAACAATCTCCCTGAACTGTCTGCTGAAGATCAGTTTTTAGTTCCACTTGGAAAGCAATCAAATAAACATGAAATGAGTAACCTGGTAGAGCTGCTTTTCCCCTTTTCATATCCCTAATTTAAGAGACAGGATTTTTTGAGCCTGTGTTCCTGTTAGCAGGTACTGTAGCTGACAGATATTTGACACAAATACCTCACTAGACACAAGTGCTTTCTGTTTGTGACATACCATCTGCAGTAACTGGCAGACAAGAACATCTGAAATGTCATGATGAGTCAGACCACGATCCTCTAGCCCTGTGTTCCACCTCTGACAAGGGCAGGGAATGCTCTCTGGGATACCAAAACCTGCAGGCCGTTCTCTTTGTACTTCCCAGGATCCGCAGTGGTGGAACGTGGGATGTTAGAGGGCACATTGCTGCCCAGTTCTCTCGCAAATGTTTTCCAAACCTGACACCTTTTGCCCACCCAATGTTACGAAATCCTTCTGGATTTCCTTCCTATCATTACAGCACCTATCACTGCAGCATCAGAATACCTGAAAGAGCTTGTTTTCTGCAGCCTGGATGCTTTCTCTATTCATTCTTTTCCCTGGGTCAGTAATGGTGATGAATAAAAATTGGTCCCTGGTATGCTCTGCTACTCAGTTTTTTCCTACCAAGTCTTATTCTTCCCCTCCAGTCTTTTAATTTGCCTTCGATCCATAGAAGAACCTTTCCCCCACTGCTGTGTCAACCTTTTTGCTTTCAGCTTCCTTTAATGCCTTTGTTAATGACACTGTATTCCTCTGCCTGCCCAAGCTTGAGCAGAACATGTGAACGTGATATTTCATTCTTCACTGATACCCGTGCAGGGGAAGGAGGGAAGAGCTGTCCTTCCAGAGACTTGCTCCATGCAGCATAGATGATGTCCTACGCTGCAGGCAACCTGGGGACCTGCTCTTGGCCTTCTGTCCCTCAGCTCATCCTCAGCACAGATTCATCCCCAGACAATCATCCCCTCTCAGAGCTGCACAATTCTGCACTGCAGTAATTAGCCATCGGTAAGATCACAGGACCAAATGGGTACAATCATTAGTGCCCAGCACCTTCATAATCCACAGCTTTGGTTCTACTCAAAGAAATCTTCTCAGGCTTTGTATTTGCCTGTGATGGTAGTAAAAAATCACCTCCTAATGGCAGTCAGATACTTTGACTTAGTCAAGACAAATTATTTAAACTGTGATAAAGCAATATAACAGTTGTTTATTCGTGCCAGTGAGACCAAGAAGTTACCCCAAAACGTTATTTAACTCTGTAACTACTTACCAGTGGATCCAAAATGGTTTGAACAAAGTGACTGTAAATTAAAAGTGACCAAAATCAGAGGCTACATCAAATGTGGGCAATACATAGTTAACACAATGATACAAAAAATAACAACAGTCTAATAAACAGCATCTATTTAAGAAAGCGTAGCTAGTTCAAAAATCAGTTTTAAAAAGTAGGTTTAATGCTATCAAACTTGGCATAAAACAGGTTACCCCACTGTATGTGACACTTCTTATATTCTCTTCAGGATATCCCTTACTGGTTGGCATGATGGACAGTGGTTCTCAGCTTGCTCTCATATCTCTCATACCCCTGTTCATTTTAGCTATGGAGGGTTACTCTCTGTGTGTTTTCTTTTAAACAGATTCATTAAACGCCTGAAATGGATTATGACCAGGTTAATGGATCAAGTCCTGAAAAGAAACTATACTCTGAAATGTAGAGATGGAAATAAGGACAAGAGAACAACAAGAAGAGTTGTCATCAGACCTTGTCAGTTGTGACTTCTCTTCAGGGTCTTTGCGTCTTGAGGGTGCACTAACTGCAGAGATTCATGCACCATACTGGGCTTCCATAGGCAATTCTGGGATGGACTGTATGAAAAATGAGACAGACTATGTTCCATTATAACAGAAAATCAAGATGTTCCTCAGATTTGATAAACTTTTCAATAAGTACCATGGCACCCAAATGGACACGCTCTACATATAGCTTAAGCGAGTTTTACAATCACACATGGAAAACTCTACCAGCCAGTAGTTCAAAGGCAGTGCTTTCTCAGGGGAAAATACGCAGGAGTGACTGCAAGGAGGTTCTGTTCAGGGAGTATTACGGCAGGAACTGTGCTAGTAAGATATTTTATTTAAATTGTGAGTTTTGAAATAGAGAGTGAATTTTATATGTCAGGTGGATTCATTATCTAACACAGAATACTTGGCAGATTGTTTAAGCTCATGTTCCTATGTACAGATGTGAAAGCAATATAATAAAGACTGACCTTTTCCATGAAAAATTAAGCAGTTGTATTGGAGTTGTTCTTTTTCAGTTTGGGTAGGAAATAATTTAAATATGCTTTCCAGGAAATTTCAGTTTTCCTACAGGTACCTCAAGTAGTTCCACGTTGCTGAAATGCCCTGCAACATGAAGCCCTGAGCTTGTCATTATGTCAGAAGCCAGCAGTGGTTTCACAGTGTTTCCAAGGGAAAAATCAAAATCATTTTCAACAGGTACTACAAGGTACTGTAAAACATAATACTCATTTTTATTAATACTTTAAAAAAGATGTATAAAGACAACCAAAACATGGTCTCACAAGTTACAGTCTGTGCAATATAAACAGACATCTCTCACTAACTCATAGAAAGAGGAACAGCAGTATAGCCAGCGTGATTTTATCAGTCCAGACAGGGTCCTGTGACATTCATCTGCCTGGGTAATATTTAGCACGTTCTCAGGTTCAGTCACAGCAAAGTGCAGCTGCACAATATATGCCTAAAGGGGCATTTGTCATCCAAAGCTTAGTTAAGGGAAGCCAAGGCAAGGGTTCACTATAGATGTGCATGGCTGGAATGCTTCAGGCTGATGGGAATATCACACTGGATTTGGCTCAAACTACCTCCCATTCAAGCAGCTCAAAGAGGAGTATAAATGAGATCTTTTATCTGTGACTGGCTAGAGAGTAGAACCATGCAGAGACATAAGAAAAATCTCACATTCTAATTACAATCATGTTCTCCATAGAGCTTCTCCACCTTAGTCTCTCTTGCTTCCCATACTATGCCTGATTCCTTGCTCTAAGAAACAACAAACAGACCTTTCTCCCTTTCTGTAATTTGTCCACTCCCTACCCCTGCTGTCAAGATTCTGCAGGCTCTGAAACATTAGCAGGGGAGTAAAACTTGCTGGAAAGAATATAAAGATTGTGGTTTTGAACTGTTTAAATTGGGGACTTTTTAAAGACCATATACCAGTATTTGAGAGGTTAGGTGAGAGATTCTGGTTTGCACAGATCCTTGGGTCAGTATTGTCAGTGCTTCTTAGCAGAAGAGATTTCAAAGACGTTGCTGAGCTAACCCTGAGCTAACTGTGAAGTAGACTTCCCTTCAAAGTTTGTGGCATGTCAAGCATTCCTAGCTTTTTCCATCCCTTTTTGTTGTTCTGTCTCAGGCTGTATCTGACAGGAAGCCAGAGCTCTAGTCCTGACCTGACAATTGTCTCTGTACAATTTTAAGTTCTCTCCGTGTTCACAGGGCAGAAATAGAAGGAAAAAAAAGAGACAATTGGTTTGCTGTTGCAGTCAGCAGGATGAGTATCTGGCCCACATATGATTGAGACCAGTAGCATAGACCCGATAATGCTTTGCAATGTGTTTTTGCCTCGTTATTCATAACTCTACCAGAACACCACATAAACCACCCACAGCAGTGCTATCACTGTCAAGTATAAAATCGATGCTTGTAAACATTTATACTGCCAGCTGCATTTACGAAATTAAATCTCAATCCAGGTATATGAATTTAAAGTTCTCATTTGAGACAGAGTAAAAACCTTCATGACTGTCACTTTGAGGATTTTTGTGCAGTAAACTGAAGGTATTTGTATGCATCTAGATTTATGTGATGTCAGAAAAATCCTTAGTAGTTTTTCAGTTTTAATTCCTTTCTTCTCATTACTTCTTTCTTCTTTCCCCCCAGTTTTTTGAAGGATTCTGTAACAAGACAGAGATAGAAAATATCTTTCTATCCCTTAATACAGCACTGATGATTAGCATCAAGAAAAGAGCCACTTCTAGATTCTCGTGGATAATCTTAAAATATCACAACATTTTCTAGAACTGTTCATTCTTCTTTATGCTCCTTACCCCGATGCTTCAAATCAGCCCATACAGACAGGTGAAATCTGTAACTCTGAGCTTTGAAAGTCCCAAATCATCAGACCAAATTTGATCCCAGTTACCACTGGCGCCATGAAACATTCAGGTTTGATCTGTCACTGCTTCAGATGGTGCAGATTCAGCAGCTTTCAGTCTGCTCTTTGATGAATCGATGATGGAATTTTACACCATCAACATCCTGGTGGTTCCTGGTCTCCTTTAATGGTTATCACAATATCCAGAGGCTCTTTTCATCTTTGAAACTTGATGTTGGTTAACTCCTCATCACTTCAGTAGAAATCCAACTGGGTCTTTGAAGAGCATTTTAAATGACCTTTGAATATGTGAACTCTATAATTCACCTAATTTAAGCATCACTTAGAAATTTAAATGTGACCTTTTTTGCAACCAACATGAAAATCTGCCACTGATTCATAAAGCAGCAAGAAGATAGGAAAGCACAGAGAACACCTTTCCCTCTTCTTTAGGATACCTGTGAAATGATGAAAACAGAATATTAGATGTATGCCCGTCAGTGTAATCACCATTAAGACTACCAAAGTCAGATATTTGATGAGCTCTGTAAACAGACAACAGTGACTTGGAGATGCTGGATGTTTCAAGGCTGGGAGACAGGACCCAGACTTCCTGCCATTGCTTCTCAGCTAATGCAGGCTTCCTCACAGTGTTCATGTGTCTTCTTTCCCACGTACAATTATTCAACAGGACAGAGAGTTAGCTGACTGCAGGCTTTTAAGGACCACTGCAGTTTTTCTCTGCTGCTGTTTAAAGCCAGTCTGTAAAGCTGCTGTGGCACCTGAGTCTTCCACAGCCAGCCCAGTCTGCACCTGGTGATTAGTGCCCTGAGAGCAGGAGTCATGCCAAAGCCTGGCTCAGTCATGGTTTGGGGAGCCACTGGCAACTGCAGCCACTGCCAGGCCCTTGCAGACCACAGCTCATGCAGCTGGTGATCACACTGCAGTGTGCTTGCTTGCCACCTGAAAGGAAGCTGAAGGGCATCTGGTATCTGGCTTGACTCTGGCATGTCATTCTTCACTGAGATCATTGCACTGGTGCATCCCGCATATTTTTTTTTAAGAGCAAGAGGAAGCACGTGGCAGAAAACTGGGAAGAGGAATCCTACACAAAACCCTAACTTCCCATGCTGGCTGCAGCTCCCTCAGTCCAGGAGCATCAGGGCAGTCAGATCCTGGTGATCATCAGCAAACTTATTAAATTATTAGCAATGCAATTATTTCAAGTATCCTTGATCTTGCAGGCAGAATGAATGAAGTAAAGTGGGTGCCAGTGGCTAAACTACATAACAAGGCTGAGAACAAGGAATGTAGGAACCAGTGGTTTGATCTGAGTACATTATAGTTACAGCTTCACAGTGAGACAAGCAGCTGTTGAGGATTTGTATTAAAGAGAGGAGAAGTGAAAGTACTCCCTAAACATCAACACAAAACAATCTCTGAGGAGTACAGAACTCATTACTAAACATGAGAAGTACACAGAGCTTTAGTCTTGCACAACAGAAAAGAGAAGGGAAGCAGGGCAGCTGCCAGTCACTGAACTGGGCTGAACTGGGAGATCCAGGACAAGTCCATTTTTCTCAATGGAGCACTTGCAGTCTGCCAATGCAGGTGCCAGGGAGATGGGGAATGCAAGGTGAGGGGGTGAAAGGGACCCTGATGTGACATCAGTCTGTGCCAATCTAGGGCACGTACACATCGATGCTGTTCCTGTGCTTCTTCCAGTGAGCCTGAAATCAACAGGTCCTACAGAAACAAATCTGGTTGTCTTAGGGAGCCAGCATTAGTTACCTTTATGGGATCCTCTGAATCTACACACTGATCCTTGAGTCCAGCTGCTGAAGGCGTTCAAGAACTCCATGGGGAATGGTGGGATTCCACATCCTGTGAGGGCAGATTCAGAAAGCAAAGACATTTTAAGAAGCATAATTTGCTTCGCAGTGTTTTCGATGTGTTTGGTACATTTGTGGCTTTTTTGTTGTTGTTGCTGTTGTATTTGTCAGATTTATGAGGCACAAAGGAAGACATCACCTGTTTGTGGGTTTTAGGTTGTTTTGTTTGTGTTTGTGGGCTTTAGGTTGTTGTTGTTTTGGGGTTTTTTTTTAGTTTTATTTTTAAAGTTACCTTTTCCTTTGAATATCATGCCATGAAAGTATTTAAGCTATGGAACAAAGGAAAATGCATTTTGATTTAGGAAAAAGCAGTTCAGTCCTCCATAACTTCACTTACTCTGGTTACAGGACACGCTACAGTCCTGTCTCTGTAAATGTTCTTTACCTTTCCATCAAACTCCCTTCCTCTGAATGCGTACTGGCAACTATAGTCTATTTAACTGTAATGGTGGCTGCTCACTGTTTATGCTCCAAGCACAAGTGCTGCAGCACAGAGTAGGTCAGGTTCTCTGTGAGGGTAGAAGATTAACAAAGGGAGGCTCAGCGTAAGCTGTGCTTAAGGCAGGACAAACTTGCCTGGGATCATTGGGAACTAGTGCAACTGAAACCAGAGACAACTCTTTTAACATCACCGTGGCTGCTTTTGGATTTTGGTCATGACTTTGTGCCTCATAAATCTGACAAATACAGAACACAGCATTAGCATGATTTCTAACCCAGTTTTACAGAGTGAAGGTACAGCAAAGAGCCTATCGAGAGACTTACAACAAGTTCTTTATATGGGGACATTTTCGTAGGCTGTTGGTCAGCTGCTGGGCTCCAACACCCGTTATTTTGTTGTACTGAACACTGAGGAATAAAAACAACTTTGTTAATCCAGATCACATCATGTAGTGTTGTAATCAAACATTTAATTCAAAATCAAAAATACTATTTAGGCTAATCTGCAGAGGGGGGACAAAAAAAAGAAAAACAAAACCAAACCAAAACAGATTCTTGGTTCAAAAAGCCTGTAATAATATACTCCAAAGGTCAAATGGGAACTTCACTATGTTAATTCACCGGAGGGATTCCTTTTTCCACGTACCTCAGGTCCTTCTCCAACTCCCCATGACCCTAATCTGCCAACTTAACAGCGATATTTTTGTTTTTATGGTGAACCGCTATTTAATCTTGTCTACTCACTGACTATTTGGACTCTGCATAACCACGCTCTCCCTGCAAAATTTCCCTGAAATTTTCTTCCTCGGTTTCTGTCTCTTCTAAAGGCAAGCATGTGACACTTGAATTTTCAGTGTTCAAGGCAGTAAGCTTTCCTGGGCCATCTCAAAAGATTTCATACTCACTCTAGCACTCTTAAAGATGTCATTGCAGGAAGAGCTTTCGCCAGATTTTCCGCTCCAAAATCACAGATGTTGTTATTGTACAAACTGCAGAAAACCAAACGAGTATAGTAAAAACTGAATAATGGATAATGTAAATAGACATATATTAGACCTAGGGTTTTCAAATATGGTTAGTGCATTTCAACTTTCAATTTATGCTTATTTGCAGTTAAAGTGTAAAACACAGCTTCATATTTTCTGTATCAAATAGGACAAATGGCCACATCCTTGCATAGCTTCTGCAAAAATAGATCTAGATTCTATTATTCTATGAATAAGAACATTCCTGTCCACATTAGATCAAATTAAAAATCTGGGAAAAAAAAAAAGAGAAGCTCAAAGATTTGAGGCACAGCGTTCAACAGACTTCCACATCCCCAAATTATTCCAGAATTGCACACCAGGGATTCTTGCATTCCCTGCTCCATTCAGGGCTATATTTTAATGCAGTGGGATGGGCTGCTGTTCCCACATCAGCAATCACACGCCTGGTCCAGGGCTCAGCAACCCCCCCAGAGCATTGCAGTAGATGATGGCCCTGGGTGCACATTTGTATAGGGAATTCTTCATAAGTGGGTATTATGGACTGGGTTTAAAAATCAGTACAGTCCATGTTATGTTCCTGAGATACCCTTCTGTATGTCTGTGCTGGGTCACACTTTTTCTCCTTCCTTATGCAAGAATAAAGTCAAAAGCTTGGCTGCTGCACAGTGTACACATTTGTTCCACATTCAGTAATTTCTGACAGAGACAGCAAAGTTTGTTGTATAAAACAAACCAGCAAGATACCAGTGCTTACCTTAGTGTTTTTAAGGAAGACAAGGAAGGAAGAGCTGTCGCGAGCTTCTCTGCACCCATGTCTGTTATTTTATTCTGTGATAAACTACAGTAAGTGAGATCACCTTGTTAGTTCAGCACATTCATTCTAGTTAATTACAATGTGGGGAAAATTAATTTTCAAGTTTTTAAAATATAATTTGGACAGTCTGTTCAGACCAAATGCAGGGAAAAAAGGCCTTTGAAGGGCAGTGAGGAATTGCCGTAGGATTAGCCTATTTCTCCAGTGAATGTACAGATTAATTATCTGCATGGACTCATTGGTTTTCCACACCCATGGGGTAGTTGTGCCCATAATTGTTAACACACAGTCCCTTAAGGCTCTGGGTTTAATCTATTTCTTTTCAAATTTTCCCAGAACTGTTAACCTTGCACTTACTTTAATGTTTCCAGTGATGTCAGGGTTGGAAAGACTTCAGATAGACTCTTCGCTCCTTCATCTCCGATGCCATTTTCACTCAGAGCGTCAAGGCTGGGTGACGACAAAGAGAGAATTAGCTCCCCTTTTAATCTAAATTTTTGTGGTTTATTTACCTCAGAGACCACTCTATCTGTCTTGAAAAGCTCCTGCACTGCAGTAGCCTCAGTCAGCAAGAAGCATCACAAAAATTACAGCTTCTCTAATAAGCAGCTTTCTGCTGCCCAAATTTACAGCCTCAGAATTTTTTTTTACTAGTTGAATGGCTTGACCCATTTCCTTTGATATGCAGGATTATTAAAATGGTTATGAAATAGCTGTGTTCCAGCTAAGCTGAAATGAGATTTCCTAGGCACACAGAAATACAGAAGTGACAAAATCCAGCAGAGGCTGTAAATCCCTGCCCAAACAGCTCCTTCTCCAGAGGGGGAATATTAGAAATTAAGTTTTCCTTCATATCCAGTCACAGTTTTAGATATTGGATCCCCTTTTAATCTGACAGATAGTGCTGGGATGTATTGGACTCATTTCAGTTTTAAAGCTTTATTGTTTTCCCAAAATATCACAAAAAGGCCATACACAATAAAGACAGATGGCCAGTGGGCTGAGCCAGTAAGGCCCGCTTAAAACCCAGTGACCTTCCCACAGACACCATGGCAGAATGTTGACTGTTGCTGGTACAATTGTTTCAGCCTAAGGAAGCTTAAAATTAAGAGGCAGTTGGTTTGTCATGGATAAGGGCATTTTCTGGAGCTCCAGTGGGGAAATGAATGACCCTCTGGCAGTGTGGAGCAGTGCTGTGGCAGGAAGGGGGGAGCACCTCGTGGGTCTGGACTCAACCTTTCCCACACGCTTTTGACCACGGAGGAACACCCAGGGAGGTGACTGAGGGTGCTCAATGAACCACCCCCAAGGGAAAATGGAGAGCTTTTAGTCAGCTCTGATAGTCTCAGGATGTTTCTGCTGTTCAGTTTGTTCACCAAAGCCAGGAGTCTTGTTGGCAAGTAAAACCTTTCTGGGGTACGAGAGCTCCCCCATCACCAAGGGCTGCTGAGGAGCAACGGTAGGAAGTTGATCTTTAGCAGAACTCACTCTAAATGCTGAAGCAATGGAAATGCTGCAAGAATCTTCACGAGTTGTAGCAACCCCTGAGGGCCACACGCTGGACCGAGCCTGGAAGAAAATACAGACAAGCAGCAGCTTTTTCACATGCTCACAGACAGCAAAACTTGGGAATTTCTAAGTTCTTTGCCCGCAGCCCCCAGCGCTGCCCACACTCCTCAGGAGCAGCCATTCCCTCCCAGCTGCAGCAGGGAGTTCTGCTGGGGAGCCTCCAGAAGAGGAGCACACGGGGCTAAGGACAGGCAGGACAGGGCTGCTTGCACGGTCAGTGGCACATTTGCAAAACTCATCTCACTTGGTTTAGATTCCTGTATTTCTGTTCTTTCTCTATCTTCTCCGGGTTTTTCATTTTAAGTATAATCTTAATAACAGAGATTAAAAAAATGTTTTTCCTCCAACTATTGGCAACTCAGATTAACTAAAAGAAAAAACCCCAACATTTTGCTGCAGCTTAAAGCATAAATTGCACTTTGACATCCATGCTCCAAGCATTTGTCCCTCAGATCCTAACCTCTTATTTGGGGTTTCCTTGGTATCAGAACAAGTTTAATCAAAAGGATTAGAATTTAAAACAGAATTTAAATAAAGGGAAATAAGAAGAAGAAAGGAGAAGAGAAAGCAGCATAAAATCAGAAGTGAGGCCAAGCATGACAGTCCTAGGTTGGGCTAGATCTGAAGGGCAGGAAACAGATGAAGAACTGCTGAGAGGTCTCCATTGCACTGCTGCAATTTCTGCCCAAACTAATTCACAGCCTATGGCAGGATATTTTAAGCAATAGAACAGCCTTGGAGGCTGCTTAAAATTTGGGGGGGGGAAAGAACTGTTACTAAAACTTCATTTTTAAAGTAAGTGTTTCCAAGTCAACCTTTCTTCTTCCAGGAAAAGGCTTCTAAATCATTTACTTGGGAGGCATTTTCTGACATAATTCTCTCATGGCTTAAGCTCTGATAAGTGGAAAATTACTTCAGAAGACTCAGATAGAAAAGTTGAGCATTTCTGGGGAAAAAATGATTTCCCAGGTAGCTGGAGCATAGTCAAGATATCTTATTTTATAGCCTGTGGCACAAGATCTACACCTGGTGGTAAGGAGTTCACTTGTACTAAAATCAAACAAAATTGGTAGAATCCTGTTGATCTGTATCACTGCAGGAGGCAGAAATGATGCTTTCTGAGTTTTGGTCAGTGTAATAAATCTAGTTGAGAAAAGCAAAATGGTTTACTTAATGCTTTACCATAAACTAACTATACATCACTTCAAGGACTGCAGCCAATATCCATGACTTCTCAAATGGAATCACATAAATCAGCAGAGAGACACAGCACTTACGCAAATTCGAGTTTTCTGAGGTTTCTGATGGCAGGAATTTCATAGCTGCTGCAACCAGACTCGTCTTGCTCACTAAATAAATCACAGTGGAACCACAGTATGATAAATATTTTAGCAACCAAAGCAGTGCTTTAAGAATAATTTGTTAGTAAACTTTTATAGGAAACAAACCACTGCTGCATTAACTGAGGAACCAGGAAAACTCAGAATAACTTTTGCTCCGACCTTTCTTCAATTGAGTAATTTCAATCTGACAATTGCCTTTCATAGTGCAGTTGTTTGCCATTTTTCCAATAAAACTTAAAAATACATTTTTCTGTATCAACTATTTTCTGTCAGACATTAAACTATTTTGTGTATATTTTAATCAAAATACTCTGTACATCTTAAAATGGAAATAATAATGTAAAAAAAAACCCCAAAAACTTTATTTCTGTGTCCCTTTAATTGCAACCAATCCCCCAGCCCCAATATGAGCTAAAAGACCGACTCAGGCCATATGTGACTAGTGCAAACCAGGCTTTCATTTATGGCACAGGTGCTACAGGGGGAAAGGAGCAGCCCAGGTTATGTAAGCAATTGGAAGATGGCATACTTGGAGATTAAAAAGAAATCTGAAATAAAAATTGACAGCTGGCTTTTTTATTGGCAGTTTTGATGAATATTCTGCATTCATTCATTCTGCTGTCATTGTTAGTACAAGAAGATTTCTGAGCAGAAATGAGCCTACCAATTCACCACCTTCTCTTGTATCTCCACAAGGTCGCAGAGGTTACTGATGTCCTTCATTGTCTTTGCCTTAAAGGGATTAAGAATAAATTTCTCTGCAGATGCTTTCAGCAGTTCGTAGTCTTTTGCCTGTTCTAAAGATTTCCAGAGCCTGACTGTGTCACTGAGGGAGGCCCTGTGAAGTGATAAAACACGTGAAACCAACAGGTGTGACAGCTATTGTTCCATGAAGGTGTCATCTACGTAACACAGTGCTATGAACCACGCTACTACGTACAGAGAGTGACCAACCTGAACGATGTCACGTTCTTTAGGCTGACCAGGTCTTTCAGCCCTTGCATGTCAATGCTGCTGTTTCGCAAATCCAAGGAAAACTCCTTTCTTGACCTTTTCAAAACAGAGTGCAGCACATGGACATCGGGTGGTGTAAGAGCTATGTCCAGAAAAGACAAGTCTGGCTCGAGCCTCAAGGCCACGTGCTGCAGGAGGTAATTGCTTTGTGTTTCATAAATACAACATAAAAGCTCCAGCAACCTCTCTGGACAGAGATTATTAATCTGCAGCCTTCTAATGTATTTCAAGACTTTATTCTGCTTCTTCGTTGGTTGTATTCCATCCTGATTTGAAAGGGAGCAGAAGTAGGGATCATCCTGGAGAAACAACAATCCAGCCAAAAATCGAGGCACTAAATCTAACCAGTCATAGGGTTTTTTCTTTTTGGATGGAAAAGAGAGGTACTTTGTTACACTTTTATTCCGGAGCTCTTCTGCTGACAAAAGGTGAAGCGCACACAAGAAATTCTGAATGACAAAATCAGAGAACATGCTCCCAAATTCCTCTTCTTCACTATCCGAATGTCTGGGGAATGCAAATGGCAGGAAAAATCCATATTTCAGAGCAAACTCTTTAACTTCCTTAGAAGGAAGAAGATCACTTTTCATGGCACTTTGGTGCTTTTCTCCAAGACACCAGGCTATGTGGGCAAGGGTAGCGAGACTCTCTTGATCTTGTGTGGCTGTAACATCTGTTTGCACAGGTATTATCTTCTGCTGGAAAAATTTCAGGAAGACTTCAGTAAGAGTTGAAGGAAGGCTTTCCTCTCCCATTTCAACTACTGCCTCACAGAGAAAACAAACAAATTTACACATAACAGGGCTGTAACAATGACTGAACAAGTACTCCTGCTCTTTGATTAATTTCAGTGCCCTGTCACAGCCGGGTAATCCTTCAAAGTACTTGGTTATGTACAGTTCTCTCTGCTGAGGGGAAAATCCTACTATTTCAATAGTCTTATCCACTCTGGACACGTACTGGTTCACCTTGTCTTTTGGTCTTGCTGTAAACAATAGAGTACAGCCATTGAGTATCCTTTTTTGGATGAGTGCTGAAAGCAGCTCCTTTATACTGCACAAACCTTTTCCAGGCTCGCTGGCTGAGCAACGAGGAAAATTCTCGTGATCATGCAATCCTTTAAAACCATCAAAAACCAGAAGGACTTTAGCAGGATTTTGCAGTATATACTCAAATATCTCTTTGCTCCCCTCTTGAGGTTTTACAAAAAACTCAAGAAGCAGTTCCTTCAGGGTGTATTGCTTCTCAGACAAGCTTATTTGTTTGCAGTCAAACCAAAATACAAATTCAAACTCAGAAAACTCTCCATTGGACCAGTCCTGGCAGATCTTCTGAACAAGGATGCTTTTGCCCATTCCTGCTTTTCCCAGCACCACAATCACTTTAGTCTCTAAGCCTTTACGTTGTGGGATTTGAAATATTTGGCTTCTATTAATTGCTATATTTTCCTTCTCTTGCAGACTGCAAGTTACCAGCTCCTTTTCCATTGCTTTTGCACTATTCCTCCCAGTCCTGGTTTCAGTTTGGCTTTGAACAAGTGTCCCATCAATAAACAGGTGATCCAGAGCTACCTCACGCTCCATGGTCACAAACTTGCAGGTGTCTCGGAAATAATCCTTAAGTGACGTGCGGAAAGTTTCCACCAGCTCTACAGAAATAAAAAGCACACACCAACTGAAGAAACCAGTCCACAAATTACAACATCACTTCAGGGTGGTTAAGTACTATGGTAATATGGTGAAAATACATCCATTCCCATAAAGCCTATAGCCTGGATTTATCCCACACAGGTTAGAAGTGCAGGCACAACAGACACTTCTAGATCTATGAAATGAATAATTTTGGAGCTATCTACACAGACGATAAAACCAGCTAGCACACTGACCTGCTAAGTAGGTACTACAGCTAGGTATCTAAAGGGAGACAGGTCAATTGTACTCAGACCCTCAGAACAGCTCCACAAATTGTTGAGTGACCATTCCTTCCATAAGTATCTTTTCTGTATGGAAAGAGACACGGAGTCTTTTGCCAAAAAGTACTGGAAGGTTTAAGTTCAAGAGGTCTAAACTCACCTGCCGTTTTTAAAAGTTCTTCAGAACGAATTATGGAATCTTGAACTTCTTTAAACATTTCTAAATCTGGAGAAACAAATCAATACACTTGAAGAAGACAGATAGTCATTGATTCAGCTTTACTAATTTTAACGGTAAGACTAATGCAATTTTTTAAGTTCATTGCAACATATATCCGGAGGAGGAGATACTTTGTTTATTTAACAAGGAAAAGGAAAGAAGTCCTCACACCAGGGGGATTCAGCTGATGTGCAGTTGCAGGCACTATGGCACCAAACAAGCCAACAGCTGCTCTGACAGTTTCGTGAAGCAGATCTGTCATTGCAAGGTGACATCCACTGTTCTTTTCAAATGCATAAATTCACATTCACACCTAGTACTTCTTTATGTCTTCAAAAACAAAGGCTTCCTTTTGTTATTCTACACCTTGTAACCAAGCACTGAGGATGAAAGTCACAGAGAAGTAACTGCTGTAACAGAATTTACCCATTACTTTGCCTGGCAAAGTCCTGTTGCTGTCCAAATCTCTTTCTCTGTTTGCTTTTGAACTACTGCAGACTTTCACACATGGGTCAGATGTGCAGTGTCTGCTTTACGCAAAGAAATTGGGAAGTTTTCAGAGGGAGCATATTTTTACAGGCTGGTAATGACAGAGTATCAGTTTTGACAAGACTCTTGGTAGGCAAAGCTTTGCAGACGCAAGACAGAATTTAAATTGACAGAGACTGTAACCTCATAATTTTGTAATCACGCTCAGCAGAGATGTGCAAAAATACACTCAAATCAAAACAGGTTAATCTCCCTAAATTTGTACAGATGCATTTCATACAATATCATCATCTTGATGTAGAATGTGGTTTAAAAAAATACAGATCTTAGAGTTTCAAAGATCTGGAAATTAATTCCTACCCTGCATGCCAACAACCTTTGGAATGGTTTGAGTTCAGAGTTGTTTCTAGCAGGAAAGCACCACAGACTTCTAATAATCAAGTTCTTCTTACAGTGAAAGAATACATTTGATACAAAGATAGCTCTCCTCCTTGTAGTAGAAAAATTGACCTAAGATATTAAATAAAGAAGGGTTGTGCCTGTTTTCAGGCAAGTACCTGTTTCTTGTTTAATATTTATTAAATAAGAAAACAGAATGGCAAAGCAAAAAAGCTGTAATGAGACATTTAGATGAGAAACTGGTCAAATCAGTCAGGAGTGAATTTTTTGAAAGGGAAAAGACACTGGCTTGGCATCTCACGTGCTAAATCTCTCTTGCATTTGGAATTCTGAGCCTTGCAACATACATAGGTTGTAAAGAAGTAAATCAGTTGCAATTATCAGCGTTGTGTATTCACATAAGCAGTATACATAATTTACAAATACTTCCCCAAACCTAGGGGTATTTGCCTCTTATTCCCCACTTCATGCTTTGGCTTCTGCGGCGCTGGGAGCCACCAGAGGGCAACGGAACACCTGTATTGTGCTGCCGGGGCTGCAGGGACCGGCGGCAAACCCTGACACCGAACCCCGCGTTCCAACAGCTCTGCGAGGGCTGGGAGGAAGGTGTCTCAGGAAACCTTGTTACCACGGGTGAGGTTATATCCTGAGCAAGGCTCTGATCGCTTTATAAGCCTCTCTGTGTGGTTCAGTTAAATAAGTCACCATCGTTTTGGTTTTGGGGCTCCCTCCCACACGGGCTGGTTGCAGTCTGGTTTCCAGCACTGAGCATCTGAGCTCTCAGGCCATGCCAGGACCAGAACACCTCCCGCTTTCTGATGGGGCTCAAGCACACTGGGCCTTGCATGTTTTTAACTAGACAAGACTTATTCCAAGAGCTGGACCTCATAGCAAACACAGTGGATTGGCTGCTAAAACACAGCTGAACCTGTAGCTCTACACCCCCTTACTTGCACTTTATTCTGGATTAGACTAAGCAGCCAGTGATCAATACAAGGAAGGAAATGCCATCAATTTTTATTTTCCTCAGTAAGGTCAATATGAGTAAGGCTTGGAGGGGAGAACTGGCTTTGAGCAGAAGCAATGTGGTCCCTCTCCCAGTTCAAAGTGCTGGACACATATAAAAATCAATTTTCTACTTACCACATAAACTGACTGGAAAACTTGGTGTTATGAGTGTTTCCATGGAAGAAGGGAGCACTGGCAAGAAAGAAATGATAGTGTTCAGCATACCATAGCTATCAGTAACTGAACTCAGTGCTTTGCTGGCAGCAGTGATTTTTCAGTACTTTATGCCTATTTATGTGGATGAAAGGCTCTTGCTCTTACCTGGATATATTATAAGATCAGATGTACCATTTTGGAGAACAAAGTTAAATATCTGCTGAGGAGGATCTGCAAAGCCTGGATTCTCTTGGCTCCCTTTCATACTGACAGGTAGACACCCTGCAGTCAAAAGTTCTGAAGATCCTGAAATGAGTGCAGAATTATTACTCCTCAGATTTTAAAGGCACCTAGTTTCTATAGGCTTCTAAGAGAGAAAAAGCTTCCTAAAAGCTACTTATCCTTTCTGGCAGCTTCTAGGCAAATATTCCCTGTGAAGAATTCATAGGTTCACATGAGGTCCATAGAACCCATTAGAAAAAAACACTCTTAAAAGTTAAAATGAATGTGAAATACAAAGGATTACCCAGCCTTTAGTGGCCACTGGTTTTTGATAGTCTGAGGAGAAATTCTATTAACATAAGGAAAAGTTCTTAAGGCAATGTCTGTAAATGTATAGACAGAGATCCAGAAGAGAGAAAATGTAGAAATAGTATCTGCATTAATGCTACCATCCTCTGCACTACATCCTTCCCGCATAACTGCACACCATGCAGGTTGTACAAGCAGCTACCAAACATCCTCCCTCTCAACACACACTGGGAAGTTTTTTTGATGATTCAATGCTTGCAATTTAATCAGCCATAGCTCTGAGTTTCTGTAAGTGCGACAGAATTTCTTCTGCTACTTTGTGCTGCTTCAGCTAACATCAGATACTTCAAGACTTCCAACTTATATACTGCTTTTGGCTCCTTTCCAGCACAGATTTAACAGTGAAAGGTGTTGAACTGTGTCTTTGTCATCAGCACTTCACAGTGTACCATGAGCACCCTCTGCAACACAGTGTCACCAAGGCCACGTGGCTACACAGCCCATCACTGGGATTACGATTTAGCTTTTATGAGCTAAATTACAACATAGATTTTGCTCTACTATTGCAAATGTAAGTATTCTTCAGTCCTTTATAAACCTCTGAGTGATAAAGAAATTGGAACTAAATTAAAGTTTTGTGACTTCCTATTCTTAAGACAAGTAGGTAATTACTTAGATTAGAATATAGTAAATACCTGTTCTCTTATAACCTGCATTTCACCAATTAAATGAAAGGTTCATTATATTTCATTAGGGGCAAAGCCCTTTTAATTTCCCTTGAATATTTTTCATTCTTTTAGTGAGTGCCACACTTTTAAGTGCTTCATGGAAACAGCTGCCATTGTTCCTGGTCAGGACTTATAAGAGTGTTTTCCCCTTGTATAAATCAACCTGTGTGCAGGTGCACACCTGTAGCTGAGATGTACCTACCAGGAATTAGGAAACTTGTTTCCAGCCCATGGGCAGCAGGAACAGAAAAGGACAGGTGCTGGGTGGTCAGCGAGGTGCAGCTCACTGGAAGGGTGTTGAAAGGCAGAGCTAAGAAATTGCCATTCCCTGCAGGCACTGCAGGGGCTTCCACTTTAAAATAAAAAAGCAAAATAAAGGGAGAAAGTTATTGCATTGTTAGAAGTTATGGGGACCAAAAAAAAGATCCCAATAGAAATCATAGATCTCCTGATTCTAATCAGTTTTGATTTTCCAAAAGAACAACTCATGATAGGTTTTTGAAATATACTCAGCTCTCAGAATCTAAAATGGATCTTCGAAATTCTGTAGTAGATAATTTTTTCTCCCCAGTAGTTCACCATTTAAATTTTTTGTTTTCCTCTTTCCTGTCTTATTTCTAGAAACCTCCAGATGTATCTAGATGTAAATGGTCTCACACATGGATGATTGACAGATTAGACATAGCAAGGTCTTACAGTGGCTGTGCTAATTTCCCAAGCAGTTTGCCATCTCAATATTGCACAAGAGCAGAAAGGTCCAAATGCAGTAAACTGAGGATCCTGACTCTCTACTTGGACACTACACTGCTTGTAAGGACAGCTCTAAGAGTATTTCCCAAAAAATAGTCACAAACACCTGAATTTTAAAAGATGCATCTTGCCTGCAGCATTTTTTTATCTTTCAGGAACAGGACACATGGGGAGAGAGACTAGTGCATTGTACAATTTCATCTGCTTATGGCAAGTTTCTCACAAATCAAGTAAGACACACTTGCTAATTTGAATTAGTCTGTTAGTTTCCTTGGTTTTGACACATCCTGATTCTCAGAGTTGGTTTTGCTTTTTCCTTCCCTCTCCTGTCTAGCAGCAAAAAGTAAGACTATATTTCATCACTTTCTGTGGTCTGATGTTTTGTTTTTATCAGGAACTGTAAACCCAAGTGGGGTTTGTGCCACTACAGATTACACTGTGTCTGCAATGTAAGCCCTTTAGAGTGGGCTGTGTTTACATTGTTTATCGGGAACTGACATATTATTCTCTTAAAGAATCTTACATTTCTACTGAGGTATAAAAAGAGACTTTAAAAAGTGTTTTTAGCTCATGCATAAATCAGTGTGATAAATTCCCCTGCAATTTCCTACCCAAGGACTGTTGCATTGCTATTGTCAGGTGAGAACAGGTACTGTTATAGCTATCAAAACAGCTGGGGAAACATAAACTTTAATTCCATTCAAGTCCTTTGAAAGAATCTCATCCTTTGCTTGCCATTTTGAATTTTAGCACACATTATCCTCTTTACTGTAGGTAGTCCTACACTTCTGAAGAGCTGATGCACTTACTTTTGCAGGATCATACTGTGATGCACACTCATGACAGGTTAAATGAATTCCCCATTTTGTCAAGTAGCCCATCTTTTTGTCAATTAGATTGTTTTGTACCCAAAAAATCAGCTGGGATCATGGTCCCATGATCCAAGCCCTCTCTGGATGGATCCCTAGGATACATTCTGGTTTGGCTGCCCTTCCTGACACGTACATGGCCCATAGGGTTTGGTGCAGTCAGAGTTCCCTTTGGGGGCTTGTGAGGTAATATACAGTAAGTCATATGTCCATCCAAAGCACAGTGTAAAATATTCATCCCAAACTGGTTGCTCTCACATGGATGTTGGAAGAGCTTTTTGCTGTTTTAGCTATGTCTGAGACACCCATTTAGGCTGCAGTTGGGTAAGAACATTAGCACCAGTTTACACCTAGGGAGCAAGTTCCAGCCTGACTGCTGGCCCCAGGAATTGGCTTGTAGACGATCTAACAATGTGCAAAACCTGGAAATTTCCTTCTCCCTTTTTTACTTTGGTTTAAAGGATTTTATAGCATGGGCCAAGAAATCAACTCTTCACAGTTATTATTTTCACTAGGATGTTTCACTGGAGTTTTGGAAGACGTCAAGCTTAGAACAAAGAGGATCAAACCCAGGAAATGCCAAACTATGATGTGACTCACATTACCCGTCATAAACAAAAGGTATATGTGATAAAAATTACAAAATTTGGCACTGAGACAGTTCTCCACTGTTTTGCTTTCTTCTCTCAGATAGATTCAGAAAAGCTTAACTGTGCTGATATTAAGCAAGCAATTCTTCTATCACCTGTCAGGAACATGTGCTTTTGGAGCATAAGGATCCAACTGTTCCTAGGCTATCGTGTGGTTGGTCCTAGGATGCACGATGTAATAGTTGCTGATAGGAGGTCATGGATTTGTTACATCATAAATTAGTCAGAAGAGTATAAAAGTGTGATTTTTGCAGACACGTGAAAATGCGTGATGGTCAAAATCATCAAATCTATGAGAGCAAACTTTCCCTAGGAGGCAAAGTTACGGTACCTAGCAGGGGATGAGGCTCTGCAACGTGAGACAATATGTGTTCAATAAACTTTTCAGCCAATGACTTACCAATTTTCCTGTATTTGGGTTCTGAAGCATCAGAGCAACTCTCTGCAGAGCCTAAGAAGGAGAAAAAGAAAGAAAGAAAGAAAAAGAAAGAAAGAAAAAGAAAGAAAGAAAAAGAAAGAAAGAAAGAAAGAAAGAAAGAAAGAAAGAAAGAAAGAAAGAAAGAAAGAAAGATGAGAGTAAGTGACAAAAATTGAATCAGTTTAGGAATTTTAAGTTTGCTCCATGGAAACTTTTTTTAAAGTAGAAGGGGCTGTTATCAGTTTCAATTCAGGCATTTCAGAACCTTACAGGTCCAGTGTATAAACATGAATGTGAAAAGCCTCATATTATTTCACTCTGACTGTGAAGTTTTAATTAGTCTGCAGATTTTCTGTGCCACTCAAAGATTTTCATTGTTGTCCTTGCTACTAAATAGGGAATTGTTCAGCCAATACTTGCTGAGTTATAAAATACACCAAAAACAAAGTTAACGCCATCACATGGATGATAAAAATGTGAAAAAAAATACAACATGCTTAATGTCATGTTACAGGACAACAAATTCTGTGAATTGTAAATCCTGTGCTCGGAAGGGCTGTGTCAGTTCCTGCCCACGCAGCACGAGCAGGGGCAGAGGAAGCACATCTGGTCCAGTGAGTGCAGAACTGCATGAGCAGTGCATTGACGCTCTGCTGAAACTGAGGGGCTGCAATGCAAGTTTAGAATTCAAACACTGCAGCCTTTCCAATTCCCACTCTTCGTCACTTACTTTGTTTGCGACGCTTCTGCTTCTTTGTGTCAGGAAATTTCTCAGTGTTTTCAGCAGCTATTTCATCCAAATTAAGGTGCCCTGCTAAAAACATGAAATATGGCCAAATGTCAACCTTTGTTCTCCTAGAAAAATTAGGCAAAGAAGTAAAAGCTAGAGAAACACACGAACAGGCAGCAAAGATAAAAACCAAGTAGTGTAAAATACATATCCAGATCCACATGATTTAGAAAGCCCACAGAGCTCTGAATGCAGATTTCGCCACCATGTGCTAGTTTCTGAACTGCAAACTATTAATCTACTGCCATAAATTCAGTGGCATATAAATATAAATACTTCTCAATGCTCTAATGAGGAGCAAAGGATAAAACATCACAGCTGTGTCACAGTGTGATCTCAGTATGAGTAAAATCACTCAATTTAGGTACAAAAGGGATTAGATCCTTTAAGAGGCAGAGTAAAGGGTTCTAAAATGATTTTATCCTTTGTGTTGTAAGAACTGTGAAGTTATCCGTACCATTCTTCTACTGGCAAATACTTGTGTACTAATACTATATGTTGTTCATTTCTAAAACCAGTATAAATATTGCCATTAAGTACAAAACCCTCCAAATTCTCAACACACCTGGGAGCAGTATAAATCATTTGAAGAGTCATGTGAGCTTTCTGTAGCCAGAATTATTCCAGGGAAGGACTGACCTTTGGTAAATTATTCCAAATTATTTTGCTCAAAGATAAAAAAGGGTATACAGATACTCTGTGAATCTCTCTGATTCTATGGATTTCTCAAGAGCCACACATTAATATATATATTCTGAAACAGTAAAGAGCTACATTTTGCTGCTACCTAAACAGTGATCTGGTACCAGAAGCCAAGCAAGTATCTGGTGAAGCACTGAATGAAGGAATACTTCACTGTACGTATATTACAGCACTGTTGCATTGATCTCGGTGAGAAGTAAAACTTGCCATGCTTCCTCAGGCAGCTCTGTGCATCCTGGGCAGAAATAAGTGTGCATGGTTAAGTCCCCTGGGAACTTATGAATATCCTCCCTGTGTGCTCAGAGTAAATGTGATGCCACTTGAGGGCATTTACAGCACCGGCCAGTTAAGCTGTGAATATGTTATGGCCATGGTGATGTGATCAGCAGCTTGGTCAGAGATAAATCTGCCATTTTTGAGAAAAGCCTGCAAAAATGCAGAAAATCCTCTGTTCCAAGAAAATCCTGAGACACTGTTCCCATGTGGAAGGAAGAAGACACTAGATGTACAGGAACTTTACTAGTGTTTGAACTGTGGGCATGAAGCACATGTTAGCCACAACACTGTCATGGGGAAAATGAGGCTTTGCCATATAAATCTTACCAAAAATGTCTTCCATCTGCTTCTCCTGCTGATCCTTGAGCACATACTCCACTAATTCAGCTAGCAACATAGAAAGGAAAAAAAAGAGGAACACAGGAACGACACAGTAAATTTCACAGTAAAACTCTTGTGAGCTTACCCTCATGAACAGAAATCTGCAATTTAAGGAAAATTGAAGAGTTAAATTAAGTTTTTCTTGTAAATTATTGCTCAGGAAATAAAGATCACAAGAAAGGAGAAGTTGAGACAGGAAGTTTTTAGCAGAAGGAGACATTAATAGAGAGATTTTCCCCCAACAACCACAAGCTACTTTTCATCTGTTTCCCCACAATGCACAGGTTTAGATCTACCATGCCTGAGGGCCACTGGATCTACCAGGCCACTTGACTATATGCCACTGCTTCAGACTGAAAACAGAATTTGTAAGAAATAGCTAGAGCAACTGATTGTAAAGCAACAATTTAAAACCAAAACATTTCTTTCATACCCATTTTAGCATAAGCATCTGTGGTGTTGGAACAGAGATTCAACCCATCTCCATTTTCACCATTTTCCATCGTACACAGGAAATCCATATTATTTAACTGGTCACAGGGGCTGGCATCAACTTCAAGATCTAAAGAAGAATATGCATTGGCTCAATGAATACCTTAACCAAAGAGTGAAAAAACCAGACAGTATGACATGCAGAACAGGCAGATCTGTTACTTCGGCATAAGGCTTTTCATTGTAAGTTGGCTCTTCATTTTAAGTTGGTTGGCTAAGAAGGAACAGAACTGAACTCTCAGTAATTCATAGTCACTTGGAGATCAGTACTTTTCTTTTGCTAAACTCTGAGACCTTATCTCTCCTAGTAAATGATATACTTCCCAAATCCATTCTATGACACAGGCTCATGAATCCTCTTCTTCAGGATATGGTGGTGCCATCAAAACTCCCTGTTCAGAACAATGCTGTGTCCAGGCACTGAACTACACTGCAAATTGTCTGTGAAGCTTCTAGTTGGCCAAGACCAAAACCATGCCTGGGACTGTGCTAAGACCTTTCCAGCAGAGATGTTCAGCTTTCAATAACCGGTGCTATGTCCTGATGAAGTCTGATTTACCTACAGCACCTCAGACATTGCTAAGGCTCAAAAGTATTCAAATAAGTGAAACACCTCTGATGGCACAAGTGTCAGTCCTTGATCCCTAATTCATCCTACTGTCAATCAGTGAGCAAGGGAGGCCATGGGGTGAAGAAACACTCCTGCAGCTGTCATTAACAGTCAGAAGTTGAGGGACAAAAGCTCAGCATGGGAAATAATCAATCATAAAGAAGATTTGTTATACTGACTGAGGAGGATGCTGTAAATATGTACAGTTGAAAAACACAACAGTTTCTGGAAGCAGCCACTATTGTATATACAGACCTCGTTATCACAGTGTAATACCAAGTGCCTGTAGAATTTAGCCCAGTCACCAGGATAAAGTGCCATTAGATGGCTTTGTGTCTGAGAGGAGGTGGCAATAACTTACAGCATGAGCACAAAACGAATAAGCACTTTTTGGTGTTTTACTAACCTGCAGTGAAGTCACCTTCTCCATCTTCAGGTGGCTTCGGATCCAGGAAAGCACACAGATGCAAGGGGTCGATATCACTGTGCAGGAATTCAAGGTAGCTATTCTCGGGCACAAAATCCATGGTTTGTCTCTTGCTGTCCAAAATCAAATTCAAAACCATTAGTCTGAAAAAGCCACAGCTTTTGCCAATCCAAACCACAACTCCTGCACTGTGACTTTCTGTTCCTAAGGCTGGGGAACTGGTATTACTCAGACCTGCACCAAGTTATAACCCTGAGTTAACTCAAACTTATAGACCCAGACCCAGCTTGCAATGAGACTCCCCTGTCTTTGACTCCAGTCAGAGCAGTGGGATTCTGCACTCTGACCACATGGGCCAGAAGTGCCAAGTATTGAGTAAGTGCCCGTTCCTGTATTTTATCAAGAAATGAATGATACAAGCACAGATCCAGCAGGTATTGGGGAAATTAGAAGACTGCAGTTAAGCTAATGGAAGAAGAATCCCATTGTTTACTGTCAGAACAATTTTATCTCAAGGGAAGCAGCTTCTGGCTGGGATGCTACAGCCAGTTCCTAAGCCCTGGAGGTGGCATTCGGAGACATCCCCAAAGCACAAGAAAGAACAGTGAAAGACAGAACACTTCTTTTCTACAATTCTTTCCCAAACAACATGATTGGTTTTGTGCAGAATGACATGGTCACCTTGGGAATTGATTTCTGGTAACATGGCACGCACTGACATTTTGGAATCTACCACATTTATTTTTAATCAATTTTCTTTCCCCATAGAACTCGTGCACAAACCGACTGTCTGACAAATCTGACAGATTTAAGGTGCTCCCTGCTCCAGCCACCCAGTATATGAGCACTGCTTCGACTGCTGCAGCTACATTTCTTGGTAAAGCTTGTTTCAAAATCCACATCATTTTAAATCCCTTCTATTTCCTTCCAGCTACTGCAGCAGGCTCTAGAACAAGTTCAAACATTCCTCCTGGATATTCCACAGGTGTAGAATAACATGTTGGTTATTCATCATCTTTATCAGACTATTTCAAATCCAAATATTGGCTCTTCGGTGTTTACAGATCCCTGATATAAATGCCACCTGGGCTGGCCATCCAACTGATTTACTCCACCATAATACTGAGCTGCCAGCATGAAATGAACAACCAGCAAAATTTCCAGACCATATCCTGTTAAAATAGGTGTCCACACACCACAACCATGAAAAGTTTCTGTTTGGCATTAAGCACCATATTTTGCAATGAGGACTGTCTAATAAATGGCTCTCAGATATTCTGTCCTTAGCAGAATTCCCCTGCTGTCCCTGGTTGCACCTGTCTCCTTTCTCGAGGGGTGCAAACATGAAACAACTGCTGTACCATGAAGCCCACCTGCAACATGGAAAAATACAGCCAACATTGCAGCTGTGATGAAAACAGGCAGAGCAGACCCAATCACCCACTACCACATGCTGCTGTTTTGTAAACTAATCCTCATTCTTCTTATCCCTCCGTGGTGTCATCCCTCTGAACAGCTTGGAGATTAATATTTCTGTATTCTGCTGCAAAGGACACCAGAATCTAAGCCAGGTCTTTGGAAAGTGGGTGAACACAGTGAGGTTCAGTGAGGAGGAGTAACCTGCACTAAGGTAGTTCTCCTTTTTCATGTTTTGTGGTCTCACTACATTGCCAAGATTACAAAAATTTGATATTATTGCCTGGCATGCTATAAATGGAAAGCATAAGTTGAGAAACCTGCATGAGAACCAAGAACGAGGTTATAAACACACCAGATTAAATTTTCAGTTTGTTGCAACACTTTGCTTTGCCCCATCCTTATACTGAAGTAACGTAAAATCTAACCAGGGCCTTTCAGAATGCCAGGTTGCTGGACTGTATGAACAAACCTGTTGCAGAATTACCTCTGAGACAAGGTAAGTAATTGGGCACAAGGCATAAGGGGAATGCAAGACAGACAAATGTATCACTCCAAGTTCAGTGATTAGCAACTGCTTGATTAAGCAGACAATGAAAAGGGCACATCCTGTGGAAAGAGACTAAGTAGGCCTACTTAATCCTCAGGGAAATACTAAGCTTTAATTAAGTTATAGTTGTAAGAGCTTTTCTTATTTTAAACTCTTCTTTCAATAGCATTTCTCGGTGGGTAAATACATGAGTAAAGTGAAATGTTTTCAGCTAAAACAGTCAAGAAGTCAGGAAGCAATGAAGGGGAAATCTTGCCAGTGCCAAGTCTGGCCAGAGAGCTGAAAATCAGAATATACAAGATGTTATAACCCAGGTACACAGAACTGGGAGAGACATACCCTTCTACCTTAACAAAAATCCAGACTGACACTCTTTCAAGAATGAAGAGCTTGATTGCTCACCTTTTTTGTTTTGCTTCACCAGTCTGAATGACCCTCAGCTTACTCTAGTATTTTTTTCTTCATTATTTGGTTTTGATGCTGTCTCTCTATTGACTACACTGGATTTGGGATGCTGGGATTTCTTTCTGTAGCTGAACTAACAGATTTTTAGTAGCAGTTGTACTTTGCTGCATTAAATTCATGGTGCCACCAGGCAAAACACTCTGTCTAAGGGTGTAGGAGTAAAGAAGCAAGTTTTTGAAAGATGAAGGTTTCTACACTGAGGGAACCAGAGGCAAGGAGAATTACACCTCAGGGACAGCAAGTGTTTTGCTGCATTTTGTAACTGAAGCACACAAAATGAAACCAGACCTTGACCCAGCTTGTTTACAGCAGTAACTCTTTTCCCAGAGCTTCCCCTTTTCTCTCACAGCATCCCAGCGGTTCCCTGTATGAGGCCAAGGATTAATAACCTCTGTACTGCTCAGCACTTCCTCTGTTGTTTCATACATTATTTTGACTTAGTTTACCGATATTACAGTCCCTCTGGGGTCCCATGGCACCCAGTGTTGCCAAAACAGGTGTTTAGCACAGTTTCATGCCAGAGGACTAAAAATGTAAGGATTTCTGTGCTAGGGCTGTGAGCTCTGGCAGGGGGAGGACAGAGCCTGCAGGGCCCTACAAGGCTGAAGTGCCCAGAGCCTCCTGTGAGGCTTCCACACACAAAGGGCATGTGCTGGGCGGGGGCAAGCTTCTGGAGGTGCTTCCAGATGTATTTCCGTGACATTCAGAAAGTTCAGCCCTTTGTGGTTTGGACACTGGTTAAGGCAAATATTTTTCTATAAATCCTTAAATAACACCTCCTTTCTCCAGCAGCCGACACGCTCCAGCTGCATGGCCACATTTGGCAGAGCCGTGTCCCCTTCGAGTCACCTCTGCAGTGACTCAGGACACCTGAGACAGCCAGGCTGCTTCTCAGGATGCTTTGGGTTCAGCTCTGTATTCGGTGTATTTGGCACGATGATATGGTGGGCTTTTGAGACTCACAATGCTTTTTTCAGTTCTCTTTCAGAGTCCAGGTGATATCATATGAATTAAAAATGCTGGAAAAGTAGTAAAAGAAATAGTAACATCACTGTTCCAGGATAAAGAATCCACTAAAGGAAGGGGTGGGTGTTCACTTAAATCGTATGTAAGCCTTAAGTGTTAGAAGGGGCATTTAAGATTTCTAATGTGATTTATCATTTTGCCCCAATAATTTCATGTCCTATATTTTAAATGATCATGTTAAAGACTCCAGGTAATGGGGTCTGTTACTAACTAAATCAAATGATTTTAAGAGAACAAAGAACTATAAAGGGAAAAATGTAATATCTACTTAAACAATAAGGTGAAGGAGAGGAGATTTGAGGTTTGTTAGGGGGTTTCCTTCCCAAACCTCTGCTGACACATGAACCGACAGCTAATGAAATAATCTCCCACATGAGTATAGAGGTTACGGAAATGAAAAGTCGTAAAGTCATTTTAGAACAGAGGAAAACTCCCTGCAACTTAATTTTTGTGCCAGTTTAGGAAGCTGAGGATAATTCATAGAAAAGAATAGTAGTGCCATGCAAATCGCACATTTTTTAACCAGAGAATGACACAACATCCAAGTCTTTCATAACATTCCAAGTCTTAGAGTAAAGTAAAATTAGAGAGCAGGACTGCTGTGAGGACAGGAGGTTGAAACACTAAACCCAAAGACTGCTGAAGAAATGTTTTTTTCCTACAACACTCAAGACCCATTAAGTGGTACACATGAATCTGGGTGAAGCGAGCTGACAAAAAGCAGGTTATATCGAACTGTAAATAAGGAGTCTGGTGAAACTCTGGTACTTTGATTTAAAAGTACTTCACTTGAAAAGCTCAGGACTTTCCTCTAACAACTTTAGAATGTTTTCTCTCTTCTTCAGCACTCCCCAAAGGTTATGTCCTGGTGCACAACACACTCAGCAGAAGGCAGGGGTGTTTCCTGCCTTTTGCCCCAGGCAGTGTTTTGGGACAAAGTTCCCCAGGAGATGGGCAAGCCAGCAGGGAGGAAGGGGAAAATTCCTTCCATGTTGCAATCATCCATCTCCCTTTCCTCTCCCCACCTACAACCCTAGCAATTCCTCTGCTCCCCAGGTACCACACAGATTTGCCTTTCAGAAATGGCTTGACAATTTGTATATTACAAGTAATGGATCCCAACGTATATTTAGCTTTGAAGGTTTTAGTTTCTATTTCAGATCTATGAAAAGCTTATAGAGCTGAAAAGCAGTTTAATTTTCCTATTGTATCACCCAGCTTATCAAGAGATAACACTTTTGTTGGGAGTCTTTATATTTCCCATGGAATGGTGTTACTTCCCACAGACTTTATAATCTAAAATGAAAGAAGAAGAGAGATGATGCTGAAAAACAGAACAGATCTATATCCTGCCACATTCCCCTTTGTTTCCCTTAGAGATGAGTTTGAAGAAGTTAGAAAAAGCACAAATATCACAAAAAAAAAAAAGGAGCTCTTGCCTTTTAATGAACTTAGCTGTACAGTGATTAACACAACAGATAGATGTTATGCATGTGGTGCTGGAGAGAGACAAGTTCAGGCAAATCAATGACATACTGTCCTGCAGGTGTCAGACTTGTGATTTAGAGCAGGATTTGCTTTTTCATACCCAGTGTCACCTCGTGTGCCACAGCTGTGCCCAGCTCTCCCATCCCAGCAGTGGGATGAGGTAAAGCATCACAGCAGACGCCGTGACTACATTTTAACTCAGTGACTTTCTTCAGGACAGAATTGCAGCCCATCTAAATGGGAAAGTAAAGCTCTAGCTAGCTTTGCCAGATTTGTGAGAAAGATGGAAATAAGCCAGTTTCTTTTAGTGATTTTCAGTTTCACTTTCTGCAGGCGCAACATTTTTACAAAAAACAAGGATGTTCTTAACAAAGTCTGAAACAAACTACAGCAACCTTCTGAGCAAGTAACAGGGCTAGCCACAAAACAAACCCATAAAAATCTATCCAAAATTTCACCTGCATTCAGACATCATCCTACTAATATTTGAAGCAACATATGTCCAGATACTGAAACACTGCAGTTACTAATACCTACAAAAGGTAAGATAAGATGAATTTACAATGAAAAAGGCATGCATTCAAGGGTTGAGGAAAAACTGACCTTAGGAAACTGGACAGTTCCCGCTCTTTCCTTCTGGATTCGGTACCAAGAAATGAAGAGAGCCACCAGTCCTGCCCAGGGCTAACAGAAAGTGACAGCAGAAAGGAGGAAACCAGCAAACCAGAACACCGAGAGGGGGAATTCCAAAGAGGAAAATTAAGAGGAACCTCCCTTATAGTAACCCCATAGAGCAGGCACTGTTACCTTTACTTGCCACTTGTTACCTCTAAGAAGAGTTTGCTCTTGTCACTAGCTAGGAACAGGTCAAATTATTTGGTTGGAATTCACAGTTGGATGAGAGCTGACAGCAACAATTTCCATTGCTCCCCAAAATTCTTCCCCTCTCCCTTTTCATTCCAGTTCAAATCTGTCCCAAAGTCATGCTGTTAAGCAGTCCATGAGTAAGAATAAAGCGAGCAGCATGTGGACACTTACCACGCAGCTCCGCTTGGTGTACCAGAAGTGAAAGTATGTCTTTCACATGCTCACGGACTCTATCAATGCATGGTATCTCAAGTATGAGTCTCTTGCCATTGGTCTAAAATGACAAGTAGGATGTTCTATGAAACAAAAGCTCATAAATCCTTTCTGGCTTGCCTGTGGTGTTCACAGTTAGCTTGTAGCAGCATCTGACAGAATGTTTATTCATCTAATCGTCACTTACTTTGGCAGTGCATACCTGGTGTAAGACAAACAACCTTTTGAAAACCAAGTTCATTCATAAGCATTCCCATCGTGATGCCTGTAGCTGCTTCTGTGTGGCTCTGCAAGCTTACTTGACTGCTCTTCTCTTTTTCAGACTGAAACAAGTTAGAAATCAATTATGAAAGAGACTACACTCTAAAGTGAGCAAATACTTTTTGTACTATTATTCCATTGGCTATAGCTTTAAAGAAAAGTTCCACCTGAGTGTGAAGGGAAAAAATGAGAAGTCAGATTTGATAAACACAATGACATCCAGGATCTCCAGCTTCAGTTAGGCAAGATTTTGATCATCTGCTCTAAAACAAGAGGCTTCTACACAAGGGAGCAGCTACTATAAGCAAGACAGGTACCGACCTGTGTAAGCCTTTTCTCCTTGCAGAGGAGATCCACTTCCACCAGGTTCCACAGGGAAATGCTCACGGAGAAGGGGCAAAGTTGTTTCCTTCCTGTGAGTGGCTGATCTGTTGCCAGTATTTACAGACATGGGACCCAATCTGTGGTGCAGAACACCAGACTCTTCAGGCTCTCTAACCATCCAGATGGTTCTGGAATTCCTCTGTGCACATTAGAAGAAAAGCAGCATCTCAGAATAACAGCATTCAGAGCAGAAAATAATGGAAGGATGCACAAACACACAACCCTGTATTTTAGTGCTCTGTTTTGACTGGAGAAAATAAAACAATCACTGTCTGAGAAACACATACAAAATGTAAGAGGGTTATTTGTTAGCCCCATTGTAGTGTGCAGCACAACCCCTTAAGTGATAAGCTCCTTCACCAGCTCTGCAGGCAGATTTCTTTACCGCCTTCTGAGGCTGAAATCCCAAGAGGGAATCTGTACTTCAAGAACTAAATGTTGGGGAACAAGTGCACAACTGCTCACTGTGATTCCAGTTCATGACTGCAGCAAAGACTCGCTGTCCACTTCTTGTACAACATTCATAAGCTGCTTGGAAATAGCAAAAAGAACCTGCTGGAGCAAATCATAGTTCGTCTAGTGGAGTAGTCTAAAAAAAGTGGTCTCAGAGACAGAGGGAAAAGCAATTTTCTACCTTCTGATTATAATGACTCAAGTCTGTATAACATAAAGGCATCAGCAGTTCATTGCTTTGTTTCCTGCTCATCTTCCCTGCCTGTCCTATGGATTCTCTCTAACTCACACACAGCTTTTGTAGGTAAGAGTGAAGTTTCATAGCAGCTGTATCACTTCTAAGGATTGTCATGGTACTGTTCTTCTCCAGGTCCAAACAAAAAGACACACCTTAGCAATGGAAAGTGCTAAGCAATAGCAATATAATAGGCAACAAACAGTAAAAATGTATGGCCTGACTTAGTTCTCTTTTTCACATGCATTGTTTGTGCTATGATACATTTTAAAGAGGAAAGTGAGTTAAAAAGGAGAAGCTGTGCTTTTGATTTCTCTGTAATGAGGGGAAGTATCACTTCTAAGTAAATACGATGCTGCCCAAAGTCTACAGCTAATTTTGGAATCCAAATAATATTAGTAAAATGTCAGCATTTAACTCCACTGCTTTTCCCAGGGGCAGCGAGGCAGCTGAAAGCGAACCAATGTAGGCCACTTATGTCCTTCAGTACATGGCATCTGGGGATGTCACGAGCCTTAGTGGATTTTATCTGCTCTCGAGATGGTAAGAAATTTTTTCATTGCTACAAATGCAAAAACAATAGCAGAAATAGAAATCACATTTAATTATTGCAAATTAGGATCGTAGCAACAAAAGAGTTTTCAAAGCCTAAGCCACTCTAGTCCCCTTTCCCTTATTTTGGCCTTATCTACAAGATAATCAGTTTTGAGGTTAAAGGAAGAGTACTTTGACCACATTATTGCTTGGTGTGTTTGCCTACTGCCTAGCAAAAGCCAGGCACAGCTGCACAGAAACTAAGCTTCCTCCCAGATTATGATCTTGCAGATCTTGTTGGAAAACTCATCAGGAATCCTTAAAACATGTGGAAAGAGTAGAACAGCACTTGTATCTTAACACCTGTGCAAAGGCTATCCAGTCTAGACACAAGAGAAGAAACAATACTGTATTTGGGTTGAAAAGTCTATAATCTGTTCATGGTGAACATCACCAGGGCACATCTGCAGGTGGAAAGTGCTTAAGGTGTGAAACACTTGCAGAAAATCTGCTTCTCTCATGCTTAAGTGGCAATCATGATGATGTATCCCAAGCTATTTGCTCTCTTGCTTGTCAGCTTCTGGAAGGAACTATCCTGTGGAGGGGAGTCCTTTCTCCCCAAGAAGCCTACCATTCTCACAGTAGTTTATCCCCTCACAGCCAATCACATTTATGTTCTGGAGCTCCGAGCAAGGCTTTCTTTATCTGGCTTTTGCAGAACTAAGGTGCAGCAGCTCAATGAGTTGCAGAAACTGGCTGTGGATGACAGTTTGAGTTTCTACATTTAATACACAGCTTCTCAGGTGGCCCGGACTCTTCACCTCCTGGCAAGAAGGAGACTTAGCCAGGATAGCTGCTGCCTACAGGGGTCTCGAATGTGACTGATGATGCTGAGAAAGGTTTCTGAAAACCTCTCTGGCCAAATAGTGGAGACAATACCTTTGGTTTTTTGCTTGTTTGGGTTTTTTAAAATCTGTTGAACCCATTCAAGAACACACTGATTGCAGGAGAAGCTGAAACTTCTCTCTTCCCCAAGCTGTGGTAAACTCGCTCAGATTTCTTGTGACAGCAAGAAATTCCCAACTTTCTATAAGGGAAGCCCCTAGCTGCCTTCAACATTTCTTCTGCTTCACAAGATGGCAAAGTAAAAGTAGAAGCATCTTACTCAGTATAGTTTAACATTAATAAAACTAAGAGAAACAGTCTTTTTCATGCAATATTCCAAAAGAAATACTATCCTGAGTGAATTCGACCTTATTCCTACTCATACTTCAACAAAACTAATGTTTCCTCTGTTTTCAATCAATGTAGGCAGCAACTTTAAAAGGCAAATTCTGAGTGACATAATACACATGAAAGATCCAAGGGATTTACTTTTTCATAAAGAAAATCAATGAATCTGCTATTCTCAGTTGCCACGTATATGGTTACAGCAAAACTTGTTACCTACCTGCACTGCAAGTTAAAATTGTTCTGTTGAATAATGAGAGAACTACTTTTCCCAGTGTTTCACATGCGCTTTCTGATACTGACCACAAACATAAGTGTTTGGAAGAAGCACCAAATTCTTGTTATTCTGCAAAGGTATTTTGAACCTTCACCAGAATTTGCAGTAGTGTACTTAAAATTTTTACAAAGATTTAGCAAGTTCCTCTCAGTGCATTGTTTCTTACTAAGTGGAATTACTGCTCCACTTTCAAATGCATCTGACAATGGAAGGAAATCACGGCAGTTTTCAATGTAGTAAAATCTAGTAGCAAACAAATAGAAAAATATTTAGATTATATTTGAATACTTATCCCATACTCAGCCTCAGGCTTGTTTAGGCAGCCATGTGGCAGACTGGGTTTTAAAGATCCCATCTGTAAGCCCCAAGACAGGCCTAGAAACTTTATTCCAGTATGTATTTCAAGGCTGCAGGTTCTCCTATAACAACCAGGGATCTAAAAGAAAAAGTAGACCTGGACTTGAACACTGTGGTCCCCCTCTGTTGTTTAAACCTCTGTGCTTTAAGCCTCAAAGCATGACAGATAATGAGCCAACAGGAAATACATTCCTGGTAAATTTACTTTTTTTTTCGTTGTTAAAGATTTACTTTTGTTAATTGCATTCTGAGAATGTATTGTGGCAGGCAGAGTGCAAAGCACATCACTGGGAGCAGACGAGGAGGATAAGAGAGCTGAGTCTAATGCACTCCCAGGCTACCTACCAAATTCCCATTTTTACAGCTGGGCCATAGTAAAACTTGTTCTTTGCCACCTTTTGCACAGCCAGAAATGCAAAGTAGATTAAAGAGCCTGTGAGAAGGACAGTTTTTCTCAACTGCCATACCAGCCACTGATAGTCAAAGCAACCCCTGTCCCTGGCAGAGGCTGGCAACTCATGGAGGAAAATCTCTAATGTTTTTCAATCATATATGGGAGGAAGGCTCTCCACTTTAAATTCCAGATGTTTATAAGCAACAAAACAGAACTGTCCCAACACAGAATATTCTGTGATTCTGTGAAGTATTTTCTAAACTCTCTTTGTGTTGATAGGTCCACAGTTAAACTATGAATTCCAACACTTCCTTTCTCACCTGAGTACCAGTGATTTGTTGCTTTCACTGGCACTAGAATGATGCTGCTGTGGCACATGCTGGAACTTCCCAGTAAAGAAACAAAATAAAACAGTGCACAGCAAAACAAAACAAAAAAAACCCAAACAACACACCCCCACCACCCAGAAATGAACAAAATAGTTCTGTTTTAGTTATACTTTGCCAAAGCACTGCTGATTTATAAGCGTGCTTGCTCTTATTACACTATTTTTATTAGCACAAGGTATTTGATCAGGAAGCCAAGGATGGAGTGTGAAGCATTTCCATTAAAAGCTGGCTGCTGCCTGGCCTACAGACAGAGGAAAAGACACTGAGGGAACTTCTTATGCCTTGCCTTGGTTTACAAGAAGTCTATGAGCATCACAAACACACAGATCTCTTAGCAGTAGTTTTGGGACAGACAGTGCACAGCAGTATTCATCTTGTTAACAAAGGGACTTATAATTTACTTACAGCTAAGAATAACTGAAAGGAAAAAAAAGAAAATAAAGGAAATTAGTATCTTTTCTGTCATCATCACTGGAATTCATGCAATTAGTGGGGGATAGTGGTAGATTGGAGCATGTGACATAAAACCCCCGTAACTTCCCTTACACTGAAATAAAACAGAGCAAGAATTTTATTCTTGCAGAATAAACCAGAATACAAATGCAAACCCAAGCTAAACAAGAAAAAGGATGCGCACAAAACCACAGACTGTGTCAAGTTTCAGATTGAGGCAAGAGAACTGGGCAAAAATACTAAACTGACAGTTGAAGAAACCACATATTTTAGGGGCTTCCCTAGAGCATTTCTGATCTTTGTCAACTAAACACACACCAGACACAAAAGCTATCAAACCCATGTCAGACACAGGAGCTCTGCCTTTAGGCAGCTGGATAAACCAGCTCTCACCATGACTTCCATTCCAGTAGCTGTGCTGTTATTCTTGTAACTGCACACAGTGATTGTGGTATCACAGACAAGGTCACACCACCTGCTTCTCCAGGAGCTCCAGGTCCATGTTTCTGCAGTCCTGCAGTGTGGTCTCTGGGCTGCTCTGCCACGGAGAAGGGGAACTCTCACACCCTTCTGCTGAAGCTGCTTTGCCCTGCAAGGATAGAAGTCAGACAGTGATTCCCTGAGAAACAAACAGGTTTGGGGTCTTGCTCCTCTTTCAAGGTTTATTTCAGTATTTTTAATTGGTGATTATTTATAGATTTTAAAGACGTGTGGCTCATGAATTCAGGCCCATTCACAGGAGAAACAAATGCTTCACCCTCCAGTTGTGGAGTCATGCAGAACAGCTTTCATAGGAACAGCTGTGGAGACATCCAGTACAGCCTGGAACTTCCTCCTCTTGTAGGCTGGGAGGTTGAGACTTGTCACTTTTCAGACCGTAGAGGGAGTTGTGGTCTCTCTTCAATCACAGACTCAGTTATAAAAGGGGCTCAAAGGCCACAGACATGAACCTTGCTTTCAGCTTTGGCTAAAGAGGTTGGGCCTCTGTCTGCAGGAGAGGTTCAGAGCTGTGCACTCCATACAGAGTGACTTATCCCCAGCAGCACCTGGTATATCTTGTAAAGGACATGCAGTCAATGTGTCAGATCCCATTCCAAGGCACTCAGTGCCCCTGTGGCTTACATGGGGGATGTAATGACTCAAGGATCAATCCTGAGCACCTCTTCCTCTTCATATGATTCCAACCTACAGAAATACTATGGATTTTATGAATTTTAATTCCCCAGATATCCCTTCAAGTTCTCTATGACTGAGTACATGGAATATTAGAGAATACTAGAGCTGAAGATATTTGGTGAACTAGAAAAGTAAGTATTAAATAATGATGTTACAGAAATCGGGACCACAGGCTGCTTCAAAAAAATTTGCAAATCAAAAGAATTAAGAATGGTAGGTACACGTTTTTCATTTCATTGCATTGCATCACCAGATTAGGAACCCTTTCTTATCTTACTTTGTGTTTATTCTATATTTTACTTCTTTTTTCTGATAAAGTTATTGCCTTTACCACCTCCCTCCAATTTAGAAAAAATAAGAACAACAAATGTAAGCAAGTACAGCTAAAGCTGCTTAGCCACAGAGCCCACAACAAAAGATGAAGTAGAAATTGCCAGCGAAAGTGGTTGAAGAACTGTCCAACAAGCATCTCAGGGAGCTGAACAAGGCTAAGTAGGTATTACTAGCAGCTGGGGGAGGAAAAAATAAAAGACTACAAGAAAAAAGCAAATGAATAAGCAGCTTATGGATTTTATAAGCAACTTCAGCTTTTAGTATTTATTAACTTTTATTTTTGCAGTTAAATAGGAGCAACAGTACTCAATTTGTCATATCAACCTCCTATTGTACTAAGTTTCTCAACAGTTCAATAACCCTCAGGTTTTTTTACTTAATAGATTAAGATCATTATTATATTTTTTTTCCTCAGCAAGCCTATACAGGACTGGCCTAAGGCAGAAGAGGTACTGGATGCTTGTGTGAGAGTGCACAGACATTTTAAATTCATATGACAAAGGAGAGGAGGGACTCCAAGCACTTCTTTTGATGAAATCCCTGCAATTCTGGGAAACAGATCCCAGAGGGCAGGGATAAGCCCTGCCTACTGCAGGGCATCTATGAAGGTGCTTAAACCAAACTTTTGACAAGTGCCCAAAGAGCCCAGGTACCTTATTTTCAGAGTTCCTAATTTGAGGACTAAGAAATTATTTGCAAAAGTAACAAGTACCAAGAACTGCAGCTGAGAATGACTGAAGCTTTGAACATAACAAGAGATATATAAAGCTAAACACAGCAAGAATTCTGCACCCCAGGCTGGAAGAGAGCTGATGACTTTGCCTTGGTATGCCTTTGTTTTGGCTGTCTCTAAGTGACCGCTGCACAGCCTAAACAGAGAAAGATGCTGAAGTAATCTCATTAAGAATTTCAAAGATTTTTGTTTCCCAGGTAACTGCACTAGAGATTCCTACAGCTTGAGTTAAATAAGGCCTAAAGCCACACAGTGAATACAGAAGATAAAACGAGGTGTTTAATAAAAACATGTTTCCTTGTTTTTTCCTAACTGAAAGGAATGCAACTACTGCTGTACTTTTTAGAATCACAACCAGTTACTGTGCAATAATGGGTATTTATACTCCTTCAGATACTCAAAAATTATTTTTCACCTCTTTAGCCATAACAGAATGATCAATATAAGCATTTTTTTTTAAATCCTTTTTTATAATTAGGACAGAAGCTGATTATTGCTATGCATCACCCAGCTAAAAGACACTGTCATGATCTGTCAAGTAAATGCTGTCTGTGGCTCCTCCCCTGTTAGTACAGAGCTGCCAGTTACAGCAATTCAGGTATTTACAGCCAAAAAATCCACAGGAACTGGTTCTGGGCCAAAGCAGAAAATCATCTCTTACAAATTAATTACAAAGTGATGCTATTAGAACGTTATCTATTTAGAACCTTCTCTGATTTGCCTTATCTCCTCAAAATGTAAGCATTTTATTCAACCTCTAACAAACCTTTTATGTAAAGAAAGTAATATTATTGGATTAACAATATTCTTCAACATTCAGAAGAACAGAACACTCAACTAAACACCACTGAGACACTTAAACCAGAGCAAAAACAGTGAAGTTATTCACCTTGTCCTTGGGCAATTTACAGGGAGAGTATCTGATGTCATATCCTGCAAATTCTGGGTGGTGCTCCAAAGAGAAAAAGAAATCAGGTGACTTCTTGGTAGTCCTGTGAATAAAACACTGTATTAATCATAGAGGAGGTTCTATTTATTGTTGAAACAGAAAATGAGAGACATTCCTCTGTGCTTCCTATCAAGGCTTTGGCACTGATAGTGCCCTACAGTAAAGAGGCTGTTATTTGTCTCAGGAGAGGGTTGATTGCCTGTGAGGAAATTGCAAGTGCAGAGCAGCAAGTGATGTATTTTTGAACTATTTTATGCTATATGTTTCAGTCAGCAATTAAGTGAAATCTTAATACATTTCATAAATGATCAAGGTTTTCCTGTGTACAAACCTGAAAACCAAAGCACAACTCATAAATTCCGTGCAACTATCCTCACATCTGGTGCTGTTGAGGTAGTATTTCAGAACTTACATCAACTTTAGGATGTTGGTAACCTTTCCAATGTTCAAATAATTTGTAGTTAAACCAGAACTCAGAAAAAGTGTTGAAAATGGAACAGTCTGTTCTGTGAAATCCTAGAAAACACTAGAAACTTTTAATAAGGTTTCACTTGGATGTACTTATTTTAAAACAAGGAAGAATTCTATTCTGGTAAACCCCAAATACAGAAATTCTTAATTTGACCAATGATTCCTCTAGTGACCAAGGATTCTTTCTAGCTCTTAATTTGCTCTGAAAGAAAATGATGATGCATGAAATATCTTGAATAATACAGCAAAATTTGATGTAGATTTTAGAGAATTTAGTGAAATCATTTGCATGGTATAGTGATAGTCTCCTGTGGGATTATAGAATAGATTTTGTTAGGAAAACAGATAATCCTTACAGTGGGTCGGTGGAGATCAGCATTGGAGGAAAGGAAAATTAAAGAAACCAGAGCAGTAAATCAGATACCTAATGCTATGACAGGGTAATTGTCACCTCTCCCATAGAAGTAGTGCTTTATCTGATAAGGAACATAGCACACAGTTGTTTTCTTAGAACAGAAATGCAATGGCTCGGACAATACAGCAACATTGCAGAATTACTAAATACAAGCCAGATTTGCTGGCAGAACTGCACTGAGAGGTGCAAGAGGGGCTGGTACAGCAGCTGAGATGAATAATCTGGCAGTCAGGAAGAAGTGAGACTTCCCTCTGCTGCTGAAAGTTTCTGTCAGTGCAGTTCTGGGAGCTGCTTCCAAGGCAGAGCTGGTTCTGTTTGAGTTAATGTTAGTCCATTGCTTAAAGCAGAAGTGCATGTTGATATAGTAAATGCAGTAGAGGGCAGCTTCAGGTATGCACAGAATTATTTAATAATTTTACCTCATGACAACTCTCAAAGAGTTTATATCTTCCTGGGGAGTGAAAGTCCACTTAGATGTTTTAATATTTTAGGCTGTGGTGACCCATCCCATCAAATTACAAACTGCCTATTTTTTGGTTTTTGGTGCAAGTCTACTGCACTTACTAGCACACTGTAAGTGTTGTTTTAACACTACCAAGGCCAAAACACAATGACCACAATATTAACACTACTGGTCATCAAAATAAACTTTTCCTCCCTCACAATTACAACCCCACTAAGAAGAGCTCTACTGTTATTTTTCTGACATATTGCTTTGCTCCAACAACAAGTCTTACACAAAGCTACTTTCCAATTACTGTTTTTGGAATGCTCACCTCAGTAACATATATATATATAATTTCTATCCTTACTCAATTGATACATTCCAGTTTAGTTAGATGTTTTAGAAGAACTAAGATGTTACCATTTTGCAGGTAAGAACTAAGATGTTACCATTTTCCAGGTTAATTTAATGCTAATGACTAGTCAGAGCTACACATGGCTGTGATTTTCCTCAATCCTCCACTTCAGGCTTAGCTGACCAGACTATTTCCCCTCGTTGTTGTGAAACTGTTCCTCCTATCCTGAAGTGTAGTTGTCTTGTTTCACTTCCTTAACTCCGCTGCATAGTTCACCTGCAATTTAAAAAAAAAAAAAAAAATAAAGGAAAAGGCAGGCGATATCTTTATCACAGGATCACAGAATAGCCTGAGTTGGAAGGATCGGTGGGTCCAGCTCCCGGCCCTGCACAGGAACCCTGCCGTGTGTCCGAGACACTGCCCAGGCGCTCCGGCCTTGGTGCTGTACCCGGGGAGCCTGTTCGCTGCCCCACCGCCCTGCGGGGGAAGAACCTTTTCCCACACCCCTCCCAACCCTGCCCTGGCACGGTGTGGTGGTTTGGGGACCTGCCTGCAGGGCCGGGTCACCTGTGGCACCGCTCGGCCTGTCCCCCACAGCCCACACTGCGGCCGGGCCCCGAGCGGGGCGCGCAGGTGTGCCCTCTTGGTGCAGATACAGTCACCTTTCTCTCCGCTCTTTTCTGGGTTTGTTTTCAGCATGAGC